>JAWZYT010004657.1:210000-245000 GCA_034508575.1 Petrolisthes manimaculis
GGCCAGAAGGAGTACACGAGTGAGTGAGTGAGTGCTCGAGGGAGGGAGTGTGTGTGTGTGTGTGCGCTCCCAACGGCACCTTCCCCAAGACTGAAGCGTGGTGGCCGGTGGTGTGGGTTTTATTTTATCGTGGCCCTGACACTGGAAGCTTACTATAACGGGGTCCTCCTGGGGGATACCCTTGATGCTGCTCTGTGCATGGGGGTGTACAAGGCTTACACACTTGTTGCACATACACCTCCCTCCCTCCCTCCCTCCCCTCCCCCACATCATTACTTTCTTCTCTACCTCCACACGTATTCTTATGATTCTTTCCTACTATCATTATGTTCAGTGTCACCCCAAATACACTTCACCTCCACCTTCCCACATCATTACTTTTCCTTTTGCTCGACACTGATTCTTTTACTATGTTTTTTTCCTTCCTATTTTTATGTTCAGTGTCACCCCAAACGCTGTGCTACTATGCTGAAGTCTAGAGTCGTCTTCCTGTACCAAAGTCTCTTCCTATTAAATATTCTGTCCTACCTGCCTGTGTGCCTGTTGGTCGATACCTCCATCCTTCTCCTCCCCTTATGTCATACCTGTCCTCCTACCTATATACATATGTGCCATTTTATACCTAAGCTTCTTCCCACTTTCTTAAAAACCTGCCTACCAATCTGCCTACACCTTCAATTCCTCCGTCCCTACTTACCTACCTACCTACAGTACCTACCTCGCTATACCTCCATCTTACACCTTACCTCCCTACCTGCCTGTCTGTCAGTACCTTCACCTTCCTTCATCCCTGTCCTACCTGCTTGTCTGTCTCCGTGGGTAAGTGGGTGTGGTCGGTTTGTTACACTTCACTTCCCTCTCCTCTTCCTCCTCCTTCCTCATCCTTATGTCCCCTCCTCTTCCTCCTCCTGCTTTCACACTCTCCTTTTTCACTTCATCCCTCTTTATTCATTTTTGCTTCTTCTCTTCATATTCTTTAGCTAGCTACTTTACTGCCCTCCATGTATCCTGTCTCTTCTCTCTGTACATCTTCACTCCCTGTTGTGTGTGTGTGTGTCTGTGTGTGTGTGTGTGTTTATCCTGTGCTCCTCACTCCTCCAGTCTTTTCCGACCTTTCGATCCCGTTTCCCCCTCCCCCGTCCTCCTTTCTCTGCCATCCCACCCCTTCCTCCTCTCTGATCCTCCAACATCTGTGGTGGAGCCCGTCTCTCACCAACGTCCTCTGCCCCGCTTTGGACATTCCTTCCTACTTATTGGTAACCTGTTATATTATATCTATAGTCCTGTGTTTGAGAATGCATCCTATACCAACCATTATTAACGTAGTGCATATTGGACGGGACTGACCAATATTTACTGATTCTTTATTGTTGCTGTTACGTTCTCTCTCTCTCCCCCCCCCTCTCTCTTCCTCCCCCCCTCTCTTTCTTCCTCCCCCGCCCTCTCTTTCTTCCTCCCCCCCCCCCCTCTCTCTCTCTCTCTCTCTCTCTATCTCTGCCAATACTTGTTTAATGGTTTTGGCACATCTTCGGAGCCTCATTTCATTTGCTTGCTGTCCTTCCTCCGTCAAGGCCAACTCATCACCGTATTGGGCCTTGTTTTCTATGTTGTCCGTGGTGCTGTAGGCTATACCACTATTTTTTTAGACCCTGGGCTATACCCTTTATAAGTGACATTGCCCTGGGCTATACAGAATCTTCCAGGCCTAACGTATAGTCTTTATTTCCTCATCATCATCAGTTCTCTCATTACCATCTTGCCCCCTTCCCTCCAATTTATCTATCTTTCACACCTATACCCTACCTTCCTCACCTCTCCTTTACCTCTGTTACATCCATCTCCTCCTTCCCCTCTTTTCATTCCTTCCTTCTCTTCCTCATAGCTATTCCCTTTTTTCCTTCTCTTTCTCACAGCCATTCCCTTCCTTCCTCCTAACTTTCCCATCTTTCTTGTACACAGTCTTCTCGATTTTCAACCCCCTCCCATCCCTTCTTCCCTTCCCCCACACACCCCTCCCCTCCCCTCCCCTCCCCTCCCACCCTTCAGGCACTGGGAAGCCCGCGAATTTACCTTGGTACCCCACCCCCCTCCATCCTTACCCTCCCTCCTAGCATCTCTCCGCCACTCCCCTCCCACTTATACCCTCCACACTACTCCACTCACTCCCTTACCTTCCCTGCCCTTCCACCTCTCTCTGATCCTCCCTTCCTCCTCCCTCCCTCCCTTCCTTCCTCTCACTCCCTTCCTCTCACTCCTTCCCTTCCCTTCCATTCACTCCTCCCATCCACTCACTCCCTTACCTTCCCTGCTTTACCTCTCTCTCTCTCTCACTCTCTCTCTCAGGTTATAGATAGAGTAAGGTTCAGTTAACAAGGTCTTAGAAACTGCTGCTAATTTTGTTTAGGCTTAAGGCACTCTTGTTTCTATGTTATTTCTGTACCGGTATTTATTTAGGATATATATCTTGACGAGTGTGTGGTGGTAGTGGGGGGGGGGGGTCGGGGAGCGGTGGATGTTTATAAAGTTTTCAGACAGTGGAGGTGATTGATTCATCCTCACAACCCATTTCATACACACCTTCCTTTTCTCATCACCAGTTCTTGCCATTGCCGATCCCCCATTCCCTTAATTAACCAACCCATTATTCAGCCACCCCATTTGATCTTAGACACAAGTATTCTGACGATTTTGATTAATTAAGGAAAAGGGAGAGAAAAAGAATTAACATGCAGTAGGTAGTAGTAATATAATAAGTAATAACAAAGTGTCGTCGTCGTCTTTTTTTTTTTTTCCAGAGTGTAATAATTATGCTTATACAGGACTTACAACAGCAGACGACTTGAATTTGGATCAAGAGAAAAAAAACATATCCAGAAGTGGTAATATAATAAGTAATGATGAGGTGTCGTGTTTTTTTTTTTTAATTCAGAGTGTAATTATGCTTACAGGACTTACAACAACAGACGATATTAATTTGGAACACAAGAGAGAAAAAAATAACAACAACAACTCATCCAAAATTTTTAATATAATTAGTAATGGCAAGATGTAATTTTTTTTCCCAGAGTGTAATTATGCTTAGACTTACAACAACAGACGAATTTAATTAGGAACAAGAGAGAAAAAAAAAACATCTATAAATACGGTAGTAATATAATAATCGTACTGACAAGAAGTCGTCATTGTCTTTTGTTGTTGAAGTACATACATACATACATACATACATACATACATACATACATACATACATACATACATACATACATACATACATACATACATACATACATGTGCTATTTCCGCGTGAGCTTTGGGTTTGTTTTTTCCACGTGCCTAGAAACAAAACCCCGTGAACCCAAGACGCAAATGAGTCAGCTGGAAACTGTTAATGCTAAAGGTAGTGGAGGTAGTGGTAGTGGAGGTAGTGGTAGTGGTAGTGGAGGTGGTGTTTTTGTCAAGACCTGTTTGTCCAGTTCTGTAATTTCCGTTTACGATTTTCTTTATATTATTTAGTTTTTGTTGGTTTTTAGGGTGTGTGCTTGAAGGAGGAGGGGGAGGTAAGGGGGATTCACGCGGTTTTAACCCTCTCGTGTTCCGTTTACGCAAGTGTGAGTCAGTGTCCATTCCTAGACTCTGTTTATATATACAAGAAAGACATAAGTGCATGATAGCTATGTGTGTGTCCTCTATGCCTCTATTGTCCTGAAACGTTTGCATATAGTTTGAGTTGGTTTAAGGGGAGAGTATACTTGTAGTACAGTCGGCGGCAGAAGTCCTGTCGCCTCGCTTGCTTCACCGAGGCACACGATGTTCATAGACTCGAGATTATTAGGTGTAAAAAACGTGTGTATTTCTCGAGTTCATGAACACTGCCTGTCTCGGTGAAGCAGGTGAGGCGACACGACTTATGCCGCCGACTGTACATTGAGTGAGTGAGTGAGTGTTATCAAACCACTAAATACATGTGAGTTAAGCTAAAGAAGACGAATGTAAGGTTGTAGTACATTTAAGTGTACTGTAATGTAGTGTAATGTGTGTACCCGGTCATTATCGTGTTATTTACTCGTGTGTACTGTACACTCTAATGCTTCCCTTCACCACCTGCCTGGCCTTTCTCAAACCTTGGCGCCGTCCACTTCCTTACACCCCCGAGGCACGTAGTAGTAATAGTAGTAACACCCGTAGTTTTAAAACATTTGAGGGCCCTTACTGGAGTTCTAAGAATTCTCCAAGCTACTCCAGGCAACAGATTCCCTATTCGAAACACTGAAGCGTTTTGTGGCCTGGATTATTTGGGGAGTTCATAGAGCTCCAGTAAGGGACCTCAAATGTTTTTAAACTAAGGGTGTAAGTGATCGCTGCTTAAAAAGAGAGTATACTTTGGGTACATTGGAGTGCCTTGATCCCTCCAAAGTATGCCACGAAACAGAACCATATGGACAAATATAATGGTGTTTTGTTGCTTGGACTAGTTTGGAGGAATCAGTTGCTCCAGATTTACCAACACTGTACTCTCTCCTTAACCATTTGTTCTTATTTTGGGGTCTAGGACGTGTGTGCAAAATCTGTATCAAGATGTACTGTACTTCTATTCTGACTATTGTAATACCTGTCGCCAACAAGAGGGATCATTTTTAGTTCCATGAATTTGAGTGAAAACGGGGACACACTATTATTATTACATGAAGTCGAATGTTTATGATAAAATCCAGATCTCGTATAGCTTATCAATCACGGAACTAAGGACACCAAGAAGCTGGTGAGGTTTGTTTTGGAGCAGATTAATAGAATCCTGTTTTGGTACACTTCCTTCCCCTTTGGAGTCACTTGTAATTTCCTCCTGCCTTGGTACAGAACGTACTCCCTGACTCGCCCCACTCACGATTCTTAATAACAACTCGACGACTTCCGCAGATTGGAAACGTCGTAACACCATCGAATATTATTATTATTGATGAAGGGTTACTGGAAAGGAGAAAATCAGCTCGAAAGAATTGTCACGTAAATATAGGCAAAACATAATTGTTGACGTTACTTGTTCGTTTCCCGATCGTGAGAATGTCTTTGTCTATAAGTGTTTGATATATACAGAGCATTTTCCTCTCTCTCTCTCTCACACACACACACACACAGACAACGACCTCAGTGAGAAAAATAAATAGAACAGTGTACCCTTAGGTAGAACAGTGCTCCCATATCCAAGAAGACGATGACAAAAATAAAAATACTAATAATGGGAGGTCTAGTTTTTATTGTCCCAAGACCGGCAGTGGGGAAGTTGGGAATAATTGGGGGGGGGGGGGGGGTAGAGGGGACAGACAGGATTCTTGAACCTCACAACTGGTGCCAATATGTGTGTGTGAGAGAGAGAGAGAGAGAGAGAGAGAGAGAGAGAGAGAGAGAGAGAGAGAGAGAGAGAGAGAGAGAGATAATTAGTGTGGGTGTCTTAAAAGTGGGAAAATCTTTGTTCCGGTTCAAAAAGTGGGAAAAGTTTTCGTTGCGACTTGGGTTTTGGATGAGTGAGCTTGTACTTGTTCCTTTAATTAAAAAGATGGAAGAGGCAGCAACTACACTTAAATTACTTATAATATTTTATAAACATAGTGTTCGGGATTTCGAAAACGTATATGTAAAAAAAAAAAAAAAAAAAAAAAAACGAGACACATTCCTTTGCAACTTTTAAAGGGTAAATTTTGGGGGGTGAATTGGAGGGACGAATGATTCCTCCAAACTGTGCTACAAAACAGATCCCCTACTTGAATACCGAAGCATCTGCAGTCTATTAATATTCTGACATAGTTTGAAGTAATAAGTAACCCCACAAGTCACCCACAACAACACAGAGAACCACCTTAGTCAGAAAATTGGAGATTAATGAGTCCTTTAAATATAGCCACGAAACACCACCTATATAATGGAAGGAGCTTGTTTCGTGGCATGGTCAGGAGGAATCAGAAGCCTCCAATTTACATACACACTCACAGGGTCCTTAACCATTCCACTGTACGCTATATTAACATAGAGACACGAAAACAGCTACCCTACTGACACACCGTACAATAGAGAGTGGATGATTTTTACGAATGATTCCTCAGCTACAGTAGGTGGTTGTAGTGGTTAATTTTGATGAATGACTTCTAAGCTACAGTATAGGTGGTTGTGGTGGTAGTGGTGAGTGAGTGAGTGAGTGTCCATCTGTCCCCGTCACCCTATACAATACCGTCTGTGGCTTTGGACGTCACAATGAGAGAAATATGGGCCCAAGATTTCCTCCACTTTGGATGACTGGTGGAAAATTGATCTCGTGGCTCCTTGCAATGTTCTTATAAATCCCAGAACCGTGTTTGTTTACCATATATACGGTTTATAATACATACACAACAGTTTTGGACATGTGGAACAGATAAACCAGAAATGGGATCCATTTTTATTGAGCACATGCAGATCCGCGTCCTATATATTAATTAAGGAAGTAATCCATTTTTGGTGCCTTAGAGTGCCTTGATTTCTCCAAAGTATACCAGGAAACAAGACCAAAAAAGTATTGCGACAACTATTGATACAACATTAAATATATTAATGTCCATAGTTGTTTGTAAGGATTATAAGTATGTATTACAGAAGGATATGTATATTTCCTTCTGTTATACATGCTTATTGTCCTTACAAATAGTTGTGGATATTACTAGGGTTAAAGTTCTATCAAGATTTGCCGTAATACCTTTTTTTGGCAACTGTACCTAACTCCGGCAGCCATAAATTGTAAAAGATGTGAAATTTAACGCATCAGGGATTCTCGTGGGTTGGATCTGAAACTCTGAATATATTAGGAACGACTCTGTCTATCTCTCAAGTCAAGGAATGAATTTAATGCTTGGATTGGCTGGAGTTCAGACTTTGTGTAATTTCATTGTTTTAATTCATTATTTTGTATTCGGATTTTTGGGACTCCTTTTTCATATGGACCGTCATGTAAACAACAAGCAAATAATTATGGTCATCCAGGCACTCACACACAGACACACACACACATACACATCATATTAATTCACACACACAAACACACACATAAAAGGAAAGTAAAATGATAAGCCGGGAAATACCCTCGTCTGAGATGGGCTCTTGTTTTAAGTCTGGTTTGTCCTGATTTCTTCACACGCTCTCTCACCAAGATAGAGGGGAGAGGGAAGGGGAGAAGGGAGAGGGAAGGGGAGAAGGAGAAAGGGGAGAAGGGAGAGAAGGGGAGGAGAGTGGAGAGGTGAGAGTAGAATAGAAGGGAGAGGAGGAGTGATGAGAGTAGGATAGAAGGGAGAGGAGTAGGAGTGATGAGAGTAGGATAGAAGGGAGAGGAGTAGGAGAGATGAGAGTAGGATAGAAGGGAGAGGTGAAGGAAGCGTAGAAAGGAGAGGAAGAGGAGGAAGTGGAGGAAGAGTAAAAGGAGAGGAGGAGGAGGATGTGAAGGAAGAGGAGGAGGTGGAAGAAGGATAGAAGGGAGAGGAAGAGGAGGAGGAGGAAAGGGTAGAAGAGAGAGGAGGGAAGGAGAGTTGAGAGTTGAGATGAGGGTAAAAGAGGTGAAGATCCGGGTTACTGCTTGTGTGAATATATATTATACAGTATATAAGATCAGACAGACACACTTGACATGGAACTTGGTAACGGTGGGTGGGGGTATCAAGGTTGTGTGTGTATGTGTGTGTCGTGTGTCGTAGGAAGTGTAGGAATTGGTGGTATGTGTAAGCAAGTAAAGGAGGGTAGTGTTGTGTAAAGTAGAGTAGAGTAGAGTAGACAGGTTGGGATTTTGTGTTTATGTGTGTGTGTGTGTGTGTTGTAGGAACTTCATGTGTGTGTTCCTTAGTGTGTGTAGTTATTAGACGGTGTAGTCGGTGTGTGTGTGTGTGTGTGTGTGTGTGTGTGTGTGTGTGTGTGTGTGTGTGTGTCCGTGATATTGAGTTAATGTAGTGTGATGTATATATAGGTGTGGTCCAAAGTAGGAAGAGAGATTGTTGTATATATAGGCAATGTGGACGTAATAATGGGTGGTGATGTGTGAGATATAGTGGGTGGCGTTAGGTGTATGTGTGTGTGTATGTGTGTGTAATAGGGTGCGGTGTAGGTAGGTAGGTAGTGGGTGGCGTTAGGTGTGTGTGTGTGTGTGTGTGTGTGTAATATGGTGCGGTGTAGGTAGGTAGGTAGGTAGGTAGGGTTTAATCATTGTAGGAAGTATTAAGTTATGATGTAGTATGGGAGTGGGGAGAGACAAGTGAAGGTGACTCGTTGTGTTGTGCTTGTATAGGTAAGGTACAGTTGCCAAAAAAGGTATTGCGACAACTATTGATACAACATTGAATATATTCTTGTCCATAGTTGTTTGTAGGTATTATAAGTGTGTATTACAGAAGGATATGTATATTTTCCTTCTGTTATACATGCTTATAGTCCTTACAAATAGTTGTGGATACTACTATGGTTAAAGATCTATCAAGATTTGTCGCAATACCTTTTTTGGCAACTGTACATACATACAATAGGTAAGGGAGTGGGGAGGCTATTCAGATATACTGCTTCCGGAATTGATATCGAGTTGATGGGGTAATTCACTTTTACTATATTGCAGTGCCATGATTCCTCCAAAGTATGCCAGGAAACAAGGACCAAATGAATAAAATAATAATGGCGTTCTGTTGCTTAGAATAACTTGGAAGAATCAGTTGCTCCAGATTTACCAACACAATATTTCTCCCTTTAACCTCAATTAGCATCAGACACGTGTACCATTATGATAAGTATATTCTCTATATTTAATCAGAACAATAGAACTTTTAACACTTATGACATTTAAATTCGTGACTAATCCAAATAGCGCGATTCCGCCTATTTATAACTCGTCGTCGTTCAAGGCAAAGGTTGTTCAGTTACTGCCGGGTTTGGTCCATTTAATTAAGGGGGTGCGGGAGTAGGGGACAGGCTTGAGGGGTGGGGGGTGGGAATAGGGGACAGGCTTTGAGAGGGACTGGTGGTGGAAGCTGAGAGGAAGTGGTGGTGAAGACTGATGGAGGTGGAGAGGGACTGGTGATGGAGAATGACCCCTGAGATATTGGTGGTGGAGGGCGATAGGGACTGATGGAGATTGAGAGGGACTGGTGGAAGTTGAGAGGATGAGAGATAACTGGTGGAGGGTGAGAGGGGAAGTACTACAGCAGTGAAACCTTGAGTATGGGTGAACAACAACAACAACAACAGACAAACACACAGACAGACACACAGACCATACAAGAGGGTCGACAAACAACTGTATACGGCACCACGACCAGTTAATCTTGATGGCACCACAACTCCCTGACATAATAATGGGAGGATTATGACTGTAGTTAGTGCCAGTGGGAATAATAGAGTTACGTAAATACACTGACTGGACAAGTTTTTAAGCCAAGGTAAATAGTCTGGCCTTGACAATAATACGCTTCGTGAATAGGTAAACAAAACAAACCGATGCTGAGACAGACACACACACAGTTCAAAACACTCATAGGACAAAACTAACAGACACTGAAACATACAGACAGACAGATGGACAGACAAGTTCAAAACACTCATAGGACAACACAAACAGTCACTGAAACATACATACAGACACACAAACAGATGGACATAACACTCACCAGCTGACGACGATTATAACCAACACGTGACGTCGACCACACACCCACATCCTTCAATACAAAGAGTAACCCAATTAACACACAGTAGAAAAAACAAAAACAAAAAATAAACACCCTTTGATCAGTTGGGTATACAAATTGCCTGTTAAAAAAAAAAAAAAAAATCCAGTCCATCCCACCCTCTCCATCTCTTTACTTATTATTACTTCATTACATAATTATTGTGGTATAAATGTGATTAATTATAGTCTTGCTTGCTTCCCTGTTGCAATAATATTATGGTGGAGTTTGTTTACATCATTCTTTAGTTCAGGGGAGATTACAACGTTGGTAAAATTTGCTGCAACTGATTCCTCCAAAGTATTCCAAGCAACAGGTCACCATTATTTTTGTTTATTTGGATATTTAGGAAATGGGTTATTATGAGGTTTATTTAGTGACGTGTGGTGAATTAAAGTGGAGAAATAAGAAGAGGTAGAATTTGACAGGTGTGGTGGAATGCAGTGTGATATTTATAAAGGTGAAGAAGTCAGGTGAGGTGCATGAGTTTACTGACTCGTAACGACCCCTGTTCACCTCACACCCTTTATCTTATTCTCTCTCACAGTCCCTCCCCAGTCATTCTCCTCTCTCTCTTTCTCTCACTCTCCTCCTTGTCCTCTCTCTCTCTCACACAGTCCCTCCCTAGTCACTCTCCTCCTTGTCCTCTCTCTCTCGCTATTTTTTTTACTATCTTTGCTATCGGAGTTTTTGGAAGGTTATGTAATCACTCCTGTTTGTTTGTGTTTGCAGGTACGTTGTGGTCTTCGTTGTTGTTGTTGTCTTCGGTGATCAACGCGAGAGGAAGGTAAGTGATGTTACAGTCAGTCACGAATGTAAAAACGAGCTCAGTTTATGAATCAAGTATACTCTAAAAATCAGTGAAGTATCGGTCGACTGAAATAGGTGTACCTTAGTATACAGTTATGCAAGCTTATTCAGATTCACTAAAGGCGGGTCACACGAGTCATATTGTCGTCAAATTTTCACTGTCAATTTTATTATTCACCGTCAATTTCAGCCGAGATTTTAACCGAGTTGATATTGACGAAAAAATGACACGTGACCGCGCCTTTAATAATTCAGAGTTACTGGAGCTCGAGAAATACTCCCTATACATTTGAGAGTGACTGTACGCTCTGTATGTGTGTTTTGTTGTGTATGGGTGTCATGTCATTTGATTGGGTAATTGTATGGCGCATTAAAGCATTTATTGGCATCTGGAGTTGTTATGACATTGTTTATGATTATATTATGTATGTACAGGTTAACGATTTTATTATTATTATTATTATTATTATTATTATTATTATAGTGTAGGTGTCATGTTGTTTGTTGACAATGATGAAAGTGTCTAGAAAATATTAACTTTTATGCCAGTGTTTAAAACTTTTGTGTCAAGAATTATTAGGAGAGGCAACGAACAGGCAAAAAGTACGAGGGTGAAAAAAATGAAGATGAAGAAAAGGGGAAACGGGGAAATAGAAAGTAGGTAAGGAGCGAGGGAGGAGAGAAGAGTAGGAGAATGGAAACAGGTAAGAAGAATGCTAAGAAAAAGTGGGAAAGTTGAAAATGTTGAGAGAGAGAGAGAGAGAGAGAGAGAGAGAGAGAGAGAGAGAGAGAGAGAGAGAGAGAGAGAGAGAGAGAGAGAGAGAGAGAGAGAGATGAGTTTGATAGGAAGGAACTTGGAAGTGTATATGAGACAGACAGACAGACAGAGACAGAGACAGAGATAGAGAGAGAGAGAGAGAAGAACTTGGAAGTGCAAAGGAAACGCACATGCATACTAAATATTTTGATAAGGTCACAATAGGAACAAGTATTGGAATAAGAAGTGGGTCGGTTTTAGCAGGACGCGGGTACTTCCCCAAACCACCGGCACAGAAATGAAGAAAGGGGGAGGGGGTCGGGGGGGGGGACCTAGGGATGGGGAGGGGAGGGAGGACAGGTTAGTGGTGTAGGGTGGGGGTGGGGGTACACGTTGGAATGGGGTTGTGGGTAGGAGGATATGTAAGGGGTATAGGTGTTAGGGAGAGATAGGAGTGGGTATGAGTATGGGTGGGTTAGGGGTAGGTATGAGTATGGATGTGTTGGGGCATTGGGGGGAGACTTGAAGGGTGTAGGGAGGAGAGGTAAAGGTTCAAGGAATAAGTAGGTAGGTAGGGATAGGGTTGTAGGGAACAATAGTGTGTAGGTTGATATTAGTAGGGCTTTAGTAGGGCTGCAGGTAACGGTACTCCTTATTACTCAACCCACTTGGTAACCTGGACACCTGCCCACCACTGACTACATCCCTCATACCAATCCACATCACTACAAGCAACACACACACACACACACACACACATGTGTGTGTGATTTTCTCACTTCCCGATCTCTGTTACCTTTACATTTTTATAATATGTTTTTTATTATCTGTACTTAAATTTTTACCTCAATACTCATTATTATTGGGTTAACATCTGATGATATACTTTTAACCTCTGTATGTAGGAGAAAAGAAATATATGGTCTTAGTTGGAGAGAGATGTAAATATCGTCAGACATATAATTATAAGTTGGCCATATTTGTTTTGAGGTGGGCTAATTGGAGAGGTAATGGTTCCTCCAAACGATGCACCACACAACCCCCAACACAACCTTGCTCTTGAACAGATGTATATAATTGTGTGTCTCATGGAGGAACCAGTAGCACTCCATCGTCCACAACAAATGATGACTCCTTTAAAGGTTAACATGAGTGGGAAAAACTAGCGTGGCTAAAGGGGAAAAAGTAGTTGTTGAGAAAGAAAGGATGGGTAGGGTAGGAAAAGGGTTTGGTTGTTGAGGAGATGAAAGTAGGAATAGATGAAAATAGGGGAAGGAAAGTAGGAAAAGTGCTTGGTTGGTAGTGAGATGAAAGTAGGAATAGATGAACATTGGGGAGGAGAAAAGGAATAGATAAAAGAAGAGGGAAGAAAGTAGGAAAAAATGCTTGGTTGATGGGGAGATGAAAGTAGGAATAGATGAAAATAGGGGAAGGAGAGTAGGAAAAGTGCTTGGTTGGTGGTGAAATGAAAGTATGAATAGATGAAAGAAGAGGGAGGAGAGTAGGAAAAATGCTTGGTTGATGGTGAAATGGAAGTAGGAATAGATAAAAAGAGATGGAGGAGAGTGGGAAAAGTGCTTGGTTGATGGTGAGATGAAAGTAGGAATAGATAAAAAGAGATGGAGGAGAGTAGGAAAAGTGCTTGGTTGGTATATAGTGAGATGAAAGTATGAATTGATACAGTACTCGACGGTGGTAACAATGGTGTGATACAAACCTGTGCTTTTCATACATGTAAACACAATGGATGGTGGAGTGATGGGTTGTGGGGAAATGGGGAGGTAGAGTGGCTTGTGGAAGGTGAGGTATGTGAAGTGTACAGGGTGAAGTGAATGAAGGTGGGTTGTGAGGAGTCAAGTTGTGTTATGTGAAGTCTATAGTGGGTTGTGATGAATAAAGGTGGGTTGTGAGGAGTCAAGTTGTGTTGTTTGACGTGATGGTGGGTTGTGATGAATAAAGGTGGGTTCTGTATGGAATGAAGGTGGGTTATAATGAGTCAAGTTGGGTTGTGAGGAGTGATGGTGGGTTGTGAGGAATCAAATTGGGTTGTGTAAAGTTAACGATGGCAGGTTGTGAAGATCCAAGGTATATAATTTATACAGTATAGGTAAGCATTTAGGAACAGGATACATGTGTGTGTTTTATGAGGTAATGATATGTTATGGGTTGTGACTGGAAGCAGGATGAGTTTGACGAGGTAAATGTTGATACTTATGAAATCAAGGGAGGGAGGGAAAGGCTATTTTACTCGTATTAAGGGAAAGGAAGGAGAGGTAATAATAATCGTCGTATACCGTCCCCTCCATGGTTGAATTACGTACGGTACAGGTTGGGTTACATAATAATATTGACGTAAGTATACAGTACATAATATACCTGTTGATTCACATTATATCACACGTGACCTTCATAACCATTACTTCTTTCTCTCGTAACTACCCTCTGCTCTCTTTCTCTCATATAATAATTTAATTTCTACAGTCATGCTATTCTCCTTTCTTCATTTGTGTGTCTGTCTGTCTGTCTGGCTGTGTGTGTGTAAGTAAGTAAGTAAGTAGGTAAAGGTTTATTGCCCTTAAATTTCCAATACATTATGGAACAGGAAACATAATTATAAACAATGGCATAGCCTGTCAAGCCGAAGTGTGTGTGTGTGTGTGTGTGTGTGTGTGTCCCCTCTATTGTCCCTCTGTCACTTTCCCTTCACCCTGCTTCGTCCACTTTCCCTTCCCAGCTCCCTCCCCTTCCCTTCCCTTCCCAGCTCCCTCCCCCTTCCTTCCCTTCCCATCCCTTCCCTTCCCTTCCCTTCCCTTCCCTTCCCTTCCCTCCCCTCCCCTTCCCATCCCCTCCCCTCCCCTCCCTTCCCTTCCCTTCCCTGATTCTCCCTTTCTCCTCTGACCATAGTCCACATTCCTGAATTATTGGGGCTCCACTTACTCTTCCACTTGGCCAGATTATACTCCACCTCTCTCTCTCTCTCTCTCTCTCTCTCTCTCTCTCTCTCTCTCTCTCTCTCTCTCTCTCTCTCTCTCTCTCTCTCTCTCTCTCTCATTTTATATTGGGTGTGTTATATTTAGAGAGAGAGTGAGTGAGTGAGTATTTATTATATTTTGAGTGTGTTGTATTTAGACACACACACACACACACACACACACACACACACACACACAGAGTATTATATATCAACTTTTCCCCTATACTGTACTCTCTCTCTCTCCCCTCTTTCAATATTGTCTCACGTTTTCATTCACTTTCACCCTCATTTTCACCCTCATATCCCCTCACTTTCACCCTCATTTTCCATTCACTCACTCTCATTTCCCCTCATATTCACCCTCACATTTTCCCTCATTTTCCATTCACTTTCACCCTCATTTTCCCTCAACTTTCGATCGTCCATTGTTGTCTACTGTCATTCCAGCGGTGTGTGTGTGTGTGTGTGTGTGTGTGTGTTTCTCTCAACTTATTGTGTAAGGACTCTTTTTTTTATATATTCTCTGGCCTGGTTTGGTAATCGTGTCTGTGTTTATTTATCAGTTTTTTTTTCAACCCATTTTTCTGTGTGTGTGTGTGTTTTTTTGTCACATCAGTTTTTATATTATATTTTTCTATTTTATTTTTACATTATCAGTTTTTATATTATCTTTTTCTATTTTTTTTTTTTTTTTTACATTATCAGTTTTTATATTATCTTTTTCTATCGTTTCCTTTCCTTTCTTTTCCTTTTACTCTCATTTCTTCTCTTTAATTCCCTTCCCTATAATAATCATATGCCGTTCAGTTTCCTTCCTTTCTCTTCCCTTCTCTTCATTTAAGTTTGTTTATCTTCCTATTCTTTTACTTACTGTATGTTCAGAGTGGCGTAGAGAGAAGAAATCAGGAGAAGGAGAGAAAAGGAAAAGACAAAATAAATAAAATGTGAGGAATGAATACAAGGAAAAAAAAAGAGGCGAGGGTAAAATGAACTCACAATTACAAACTACCTAAAAAATATTATATCTTATGTGTAAATTGGCTGAAAGGCTGATGAGAGCTACCAGTATATATATATATAGAATTATAAATGAGATGGTGTGGAAGGGTGAAAGAGGGAGACATTAAGTATATACCAGTTTATATACAATTATAAATGAGATGGTTTGGAAGGATGAAAGAGTAAGAAAATATAAGTACCAGTATATATAGAATTATAGATGAGAGGGTTTGGAAGGGTGAAAGAAGGAGAAATAGAGACCAATTTATACACTAGGAAAATGGAAGAGGAGAGAGGAAGGAGGTATAGGAAAATGTATAATTAATTTCCCCTCATATTCTCTGGTCCCCATCTTCCTTCCTATTTCACAGAAAGGAGGAAAGGATTTAATAAACTCTGTCCTCTCCTTCCTTCCTACTTTCTATCACTTATTTACCTCCCCTCTGTCAACCGGTTTTATACTTTAGAATAATAATAATAATAATAAGAAGAAGAAGAAAAAAAGATTAATATTATCGTTATTATTATTATTATTATTATTATTTTACTTATTTTTTTTTTTTTTTTTTTTTTTTTTTTTTAGTTCTAGCCCTGTTCCCTTTCCCTTTTACTGATAAGATAATCACCCTCCTTGTGGATTAGTTTCATTGAGGCATTAAAATCCCCTTCCAAGGTTCCTCCTCTCACTCCCTCCTCAATAGTTACTACCCTAGGCAAACACACACACACACACACACACACACACACACACACACACACACACACACACACACACACCAGCCCCTTTACCCATACCATACCATACCATACCTTCTTCTATACTCTCACTATCTCCTTCTCTCACTATACCATACCATACCATACCTTCGTCTATACTCTCACCATCTTCTCTCACTATACCCTACCCTCCCTTCGTCTATACTCTCACCATCTCCTCCTCTCACCATCTCCTTCTCTCACCATCTCCTCCTCTCACCATCTCATTCTCTCACCATCTCATTCTCTCACCATCTCCTTCTCTCACCATCTCCTCCTCTCACCATCTCCTTCTCTCACTATACAAGGGAGGGATAGACTAATGAAATTCTTCCTATGGACACAAAAGAAACGAAAACCAGAGGGAAGTGAAAGGAATGTATGTGAAAGTGTGGTTTTGGAATGCGTAGAGTGTACATGAGTGCAAGTAAGTAGTAATAATAATAACAATAATAATAATAATAGCCGTATATGTGTGTGTGTGTGTGTGTGTGTGTGTTTTGTCCTAGGATATAATGTAACTCGTGAAACATTATAAAAGCCCCAAGGCACACGAGGGAATATATGTCAAAATAATTAGCTCGTCACAATATTAATTTTTCTACCATCATATTTCACGACACCTTCACCGAGACACACAGTATTCATGGACTCGAGAAATACACACGTTTTATACACTTAATAATCTCGAATCTATGAACTTCGCGTGCCTCGGTGAAGCAAGTGAGGCTACAGGACTTTTGCCGCCGATTGTACAATGCAGTACACTTCACCTATTATGTACTGTACTGCATGTTGTTCTCGTCTACGTACAGTATATATCTTAGCCTCTTGTGTCACCTCTTATACCCACAGAAAAGTAAAAATGAGCCTGTCCAATTCTGTTTGAAGATTGCATGCACCTCATCAAGTCACACACACACATGAGTCATTGTTTGGCCATGCAGGGTCACGTAACAAATTGTGCCATATTTCATCTCCCCTGCCTCTCTCTCTCTCTCTCTCTCTCTCTCTCTCTCTCTCTCTCTCTCTCTCTCTCTCTCTCTCTTCCCCTGTGATCACGAAGGACGCATTACTTTCCAAGGCATTTATTACCACCACCACAGCCTGTATTTGGCCACGAGATGATATACTGAGATGAATCCAACCACACATCAATGGGGGTAAGATACTGCACAGGTTTATCAAGTTTAAAGGGGTGTGGGAGTAGGGGACAGGCTATACCAATATATCATTCTGTCTAATTAGTTTACATCTATATTTATGTACTTTCCAGTTATATATCACATTTTACTGTGTAGCCTATATAATATCATCTCTTCTCACTATACTGTCTACGTATCTTTCTCATATGTGTGTGTACATTCAGTCAAGGACTTTTCGACACATATAGCATCTCTTTTTCTGCGTATAAAAGTGCCTAGTATCTCACCTTTCTTGCAATGTCTGTCCTACACACGTCTTTCTTTTCAGCAGCAACCTTCATCAGTCCCCTCCACCTCCCCCTACCCTCCACCTTCCCCCTGGCGACACCTTGACTAACCAACCAACCAACACCAAGTCCATGCGTCCTTCCTCCCCTTGAAACAATGTCTTGGGCTGAATTAACGCTCGTACGGTAATTGTCTCAGAACACCCACGAGTCTCATGCAGGAAGGGATGGTCTCTTATGTTAGTAACCCTGTATACATTATAATGGTAGAATAAGATTAATGGTTTTGGTTACTATGATAGATGTATGTATGTATGTATGTATCGATTTGGGTATATACTGTAGAAAAAGTACACGTCCCATCTTGTGAGGGACATATATAAAGTAGCTGGTTTTGTATTGAGGATGGTGGGTAATGTTCTTACTGTGTATTATGTTTGTGAAGTTGGGATTGTTTAATATATTAGATTGGTATAGTTGTAGTGTACAGTAAGGGAGGGAGGAGGGGGGGGGAGGGTGTCGTGGCTATTCAATTAACAACTACACTCCCCATAAACATGTGTGAGTGTGGTTTATGATGGGTTGTTGTGCACTGTGATTGGTGATTCGTGAACCCGGTAAGGTTGTAAAAATTAAGTGTCCAAAAGCTGAAGACTTTGTAAGGACGAGCCAAGTTGAAAGTCTTCGCTGATGAATAAAGTCACCGAAAGAAATTATACTTTGATTCTTCTTCTTTGTTTCATTGATTAGTTCGATGATGATAATTATCTGGTATGGTCTAGGACTGTAGGAAGAGTTGGGTTCAAAAATATTCCAAAATTGTGGCACAGGAGCTGAGGTTGACCATCATGGAGGCCAAAAAGTTTTCCACAATCATGGGCAAAAAAAATGTCTGACAATTTAAAAGACTCGTCGGCTGTGATCGGGAATAATGAATGTGTTTTTCACGCTTCCTTAACTACGACATCCTTCCCGACAAACCATAAACACACAACGGAAGGATTTTTATTATATTTTTTTAGTATATATTTTTCTTTTCCTATTTCCTAATGAATTGGTCTGACTTGCAGTACCGGTACCCATACAAAACTCCATTCTTCATTTACCTTTATTTTCTGTTCGTCACTCAACACCCCATCAGTTTGGCCTTCCTCACTGTTCCCTATATATACACCTTTCACACCTTTTCCGTCTCTCTTCCCTTTTATCACACCTTTCCTTCTCCGTCTCTATGTTCCCACCATCTTTTCCATATACCTTATGTTTATTTCATTCCTTATAATTATACAATGTCATTATCACAACCAGTCATGAATCTCCCTTACAACCATTACCATAACTCACCACCACCACCACCAACAACAACAACACCATCACCACTACCACCAACAACACCACCACCAACAACAACAACAACAACAACACCAACAACAACTTCACTACCAACACCATCACCACCACCACCACCACCACCATCACCCTCACTATCATAATTGTATTCACTTTCAATCTTCCCTGTTTGTAGTGACTCTTGGACGACCTTGCGCGAGTAGGTAGATCTTTTTAAGGTGACAAGGACGGGAAGGATAGATGCCAGCCAGTGTGTTTGTATGTGTGTGTGTGTGTGTGTGTGGGTGTGTGGGTGGAGGCGGTGTGGGAGGTGCATGGGAGGGAGGGTGTGTGGATAGGTGTGAATTTGTGTGGGAAGGGGAATGGTGGGGTTGTCTGTGATGTGTTGTGTTGTGTTGTGTTGTGTTGTGTTGTGTGTGACTCTTGGATAAATTAGTTGACCTGTGTTGCAATAATTAAATAAATAAATAAAAATAACTGTCCGAGATTGGCTAAAAAATAAATAAAACCCTAATTCTTGAGTAGGGTGGAGTCTATATACTGTCAGAACATTGGTGTGAGGTATCGTATCTTAGAGTTAGTATTTTTTTTCCACCTCATCCCATTCCTCATCTTTCTCCCTTTCGATTAATGAGACAGATAAGGGAGTGACTGACCTTTGGCTGCTGAAGGCGTCTGAGATGTTCAAGAAAATAGGCCTATATACTTTTTTTTCCCTTGTGGGTTGTGGGGTATATATGAATTAATTTGTTATAATTATGTTGGTGGTCGTGGTGGATGTGTCGTATTGAGATTGAGGTGGATGTGATGGATGAGACAGCCAGGTAGAGATGGATGTGGAATTAATTGAGTAGGTCTAGTGAGTGGATGTAGTGTTGTAGGTGGAGTAATGTATATAATTTAATTTGGTTGAGGTGGAATGAGTAGATCCAGTCGATGTTGTGTTGTAAGTGGAGTATACAATTAAATTTGGTTGTAATAGTTGAGGTAAGATGGTTGTGGGTAAGTCTGGTGAGTCACGGAGACAGTCCTCGTTTTGTCCTTCGGTAGCAATGACTGAGGGATAATATTTTTTAAAGACGGGGGAAAAAAAAAATAAAGCGACCTCCACTTGTCCAGGTGAACGACACTTAACTTCTCACCGTGATTATAAGGTTTGTAATGATGATGATGGTGGTGATGGTGTTGGTAATGGAGGTGATGGTGATGGTGGTGATATTGGTATATGTGTTGTTGATAATATTGGTGGTGTTGGTGATGGTAGTAGTGATGATGATTTTGATGGTGGTCGTGTTGATAATAGTGATGATGATATTTACAGTATTTCACACCATACAGGCTGAAAAATAAAAGAGGGAAGTAATTTGTCAAGTGTGTATGTGTTTGTTTTTGGTCCATTGCTAATTACGAAGGTTGGAACAAAAGAAAAGAAGGAGTAAGTTGATGATGATGATGATTACTGTAATTATGATATAAAAGGAGACTCTAATTACTACGTAGCGAATGTCTTGAAGTAAAAAGTGACAACAACAATAACAGAAACACACACACACACACACACACACACACACACACACACACACACACACACACACACACACACACACACACACGGGTGCATACAGAATGAATCGTGCGTAATCAGTGGTGCGTAAAGGTTATGCTTAGGTGTCCTCTTTCCTCATACGCACCCAGACTCGGGAAACGCACATGTGGCGTGTCTCATAGTTTTACAGGTCATTTATCTCGGTGGTGTTGCAGGATTATTGACCGTAACTGTACATTGCCTCCAGTGGTGGTCTGTTGTATAGTGATATTATTATTATACAGTATATTAGACCTTTCATGAATCTATATATATATAGTCCAAATGTTCCTGAAAGTCACGCACGTCACGCAGTTTCTCTATCTATCTCTCTCTTTGTATTTTTTGTTTTTTGGTTTCCGTGTTGTACAGAGGAAGGTTACAAAGGCCACAGGTACAGTCACGACCCCATCATATGTATCCAGGTGGTGTTGTTGAAGTTCGTATCATCTAACTTTCGTATCATCTGACATAATAATATATACTAGTGAGGGAAGTACAACGCTTATCTAACTCATATTTATGGTTTGCCGGAGTTCGTCTAACACTCCTTTGGGATATTCGAAGTATGAAGAACAGGCTTACTTAATATTATGTCTCGTGGCTGTACTAAAGTGAACATATGTATACATACTTACACAACATATATACATACACAACATACATATACATACCTAACATACATACATTCATACATACATAATAACATACATACACACATACCTAACATACATACATACATACACACATACCTAACATACATACATTCATACATACTCGATACATACATACATACATACACCCCAGTATGAGGAAGAAGTAACCAGTCCATCAGTTTCCCTAAGATTACAAAAGGTTACGTTGCATGACAAGAGATACGAATATAATGGTCACGGTCAAGGTTATACACAAGATAATATTATACGGTATAGACACACACGGTTTACTTCATTATTATACGGTATAGACACACACGGTTTATTTACATCATAATACGGTATAGACACACAGGGTTTACATCATTATTATACGGTATAGACACACACGGTTTACATCATTATTATACGGTATAGACACACAGGGTTTATTTACATCATTATTATACGGTATAGACACACACGGTTTATTTACATCATTATTATACGGTATAGACACACACGGTTTATTTACATCATAATACGGTATAGACACACACGGTTTACATCATATACGGTATAGATACACAGGGTTTATTTACATCATATACGGTATAGACACACACGGTTTATTTACATCATAATACGGTATATAGACACACAGGGTTTATTTACATCATAATACGGTATAGACACACAGGGTTTATTTACATCATTATTATACGGTATAGACACACAGGGTTTATTTACATCATATTATACGGTATAGACACACACGGTTTATTTACATCATATATACGGTATAGACACACACGGTTTACATCATAATATACGGTATAGACACACACGGTTTATTTACATCATAATATACGGTATAGACACACACGGTTTACATCATTATTATACGGTATAGACACACACGGTTTATTCACATCATATACGGTATAAGGTGGAATAAGTTACCTAAGTTATAAATAAATAGTGAAAGCCTTGTTGTATGATTTAGGTGACAGAAGGTTGGTTTGTTTATTTTTGTTTTTTTCCCTAAGTCTTTCTTCCATTCCTTATGTTGTGCTTTCATTCATGGCTCTATTTCTTTCATTTTTTTTTATATATATTCTTGTATCCGTCCTTTCGTTTCTTTCCATTCCTCTTTCCATTATTCTTTCCTTTCCTTCATTCCTTTCTTCTTTTCATTCCTTCCTTTCCTCTTTCCTTTCTATCATTCCCTTCTTCCTTCTTCTTACCTTCCTTCCTTTCTTCTTCTCCATCATTGCATATCTCCCTCGTTCATCTCCTCCCCTTCCATTCATCTTCACTCCCCCCCCCTTACCCCCACTGCCTTATCTAGACATTGACTTGTCCAAACCCCCTCCCCCTTCCCACCCCCTTCCAAGTCTCTCCTCCTCCACTGTTCTTTCCTCCTCCTTCCTCTGTTCTTTCCTCCTTTTTCCTCCTCCTCCACTGTTCTTTCCTCCTCCTCCTTCCTCTGTTCTTTCCTCCTTCTTCCTCCTCCTCCACTGTTCTTTCCTCCTCCTTCCTCTGTTCTTTCCTCCTTCTTCCTCCTCCTCCACTGTTCTTTCTTCTTCCTCCTATATATTACGTTTCTTTCTCCTCTTCATGTGTCTTATGTTTCCCTTCATACACAAACTGTTCTTATCTTTCCACCTTTCCTCATCCACCTCTTTCCAAACCACCCCCTTTCCCTCTGCCTCTTCGCTTTACCTCTGCATTTTATATTTTCCTCTTTCCTCATTTTCCCTCATTTTTACTCCATATTTGCCATTTCCTCTTTCATCCACTTTTGTCTCTCCCTCCTCCTCTTCTTCCTCTTCCTCCATCTCCCACTTCCTCCTCCTCCTCCTCCTCCTCCTCCATTTCCTATTCCTGCTATTAAAAAAAAGATTTATTAATAAGCCTCACAACACGGCCTCGTCAGAACTAGTAGGTGTGTGTGTGTGTGTGTGTGTGTGTGTGTGTGTGTGTGTGTGTGTGTGTGTGTGTATGTGTGTGTGTGTGTGTGTGTGTGTGTGTGTGTGTGTGTGTGTGTGTGTGTGTGTGTGTGTGTGTGTGTGTGTGTGTTGATCTTTGTAATCTATACGTTATTTCTTTTTTAGTTCTCCTCCATTCTATCTGTCTACCATTTTTCTTAACTTTATACTCTCGTTTCTCTAACATTTTCTTACTTCTTCCCCATCCATCTCCTTTCATCCCCCCATCCTCCCTGTCTCCTCTTCTATCCTCTCTCTCTCTCTCTTGTATTTATTTTACTATTTTTTCCATCCTTGTCCATTCCCCTCTCTCTTCCCCTTCTCCCCTTCCTATCCTCCCTCCTTCCCCTCTCCTCCCTCCTCTCCTCCGATAATGACTGTGGATGATCTTGGACTGTGACCGTATAAGTGGACACGGAAGACACACACACACACACACACACACACACACACACACACACACACACACAATACGGTAATATTTGTCAGATTGAGTGAGCATACAATAGATTCGGTTAAGCAATGTTAGGGTAAACATTAATACACTAGTTTGGTTCCAGCAAGAATATAAAGGGTTGAGTGGAAGACATGGCTGGCTTGGTTGGTTAGTTAGCATATAATTATAATGTAAAGACAAGACACGTGAAGTTTTAGAAAGGCCATGTATGTTATAGGTCAGCTTAGGTAGGTATATATAAGGTTAGACACACGTGAAGTTTTAGAAAGGCCATGTTGTTATAGGTCAGCTTAGGTAGACATGTATAAGGTTAGGTAACAGTGCTGCAGGTTAGAGAGTTCATGTCTTGTCTTGTCTTGTCTTGTCTTGTGTGTCTCATTGGCCTTAACACGGGCTGAGAAAAATGTGACAACTTTTAAAGCATCAGTTACTGCTTATACTTCCTGTTGCTGCACCTTACTTTTCTCACGTGGAGCATGGGAGGTCAAAGGTCAGGCAGAGGGGAGGGCAAGGGTGTAAAGAAGATGGTAGGCTGGGAAGAGACAGACAGGGTAAGGCAGAGGGGAGGGCAAGGGTGTAAAGATGATGATAGGCAGGGAAGAGACAGACAGGGTAAGGCAGAGGGGAGGGCAAGGGTGTAAAGAATATGGTAGGTAAGGAAGAGGCAGAGGGGAGGGCAAGGGTTTAAAGATGATGATAGGCAGGGAAGAGGCAGACAGGGTAAGGCAGAGGGTGGAAAGGAGTTCTAGAAAAGGCAGGGTTTTGTACAGACCGAGTGACTGAGTTGACCACATGACGCAGGAATAGTGAGAAACAAATATAAAAGTAAATAAAATGAGTTGACTCACTGCATTCATTACTGTTCATTGTCTGTGTGTGTGTGTGTGTGTGTGGTCTGATGCTTTCACTACTACTACTACTACTACTACTACTACTTCATTCACCACTACCACCTTCACTCTTACTATTACCATCACTACTACTACTACTACTACTACTTCTTTCACCATTACCACCACCACCAATATCACTTTTTTCACCACCACCACCACCACTACTACCACTTCCTTCCCCACTACCACCTTCACTATTACAACCACCACCACGTCAATAACCCACTTCCTCTAACACAGTCTTCTAATACTCAGATCGCCACGACTAAACATCACGACTTGGCGTTCCCTCTCTTCTTCTCACCCCTCCCCCCCCCCCACACTTCCCTCTCTTCCTCCCGCTTCCCTCTCTTCTCCATCCCACTTCCCTCTCTTCTTCCCGCCCCACTTCCCTCTCTCCCTCACCCCCCACACACTTCCCTCTCTTCCTCCCACTTCTCTCTTCCCCCCTCCCCAACTTCCTTCTCTTCTCCCTCCCCAACTTCTCTCTCTTCTCACTCCCTCCACTTCCCTCTCTTCTCACTCCCACTTCCCTCTCTTCCTCCCGCTTCATTTCTTCATCTCTTCATTTCTTCTCGTCCCCTCATTTCTCCTCTCTTTCTTCTCTTCTCTCACTTCTCCTCGCCAACTCTATATAATTATACTCTCGCATATCGTGTATCTTTCTCGCTTTTCTATTTTACTTTCTTCTTTCATCTTTTCTCATTTTCGTCTTGTAATTCTTTTTTTTTTTTTTTCATTTCCCTCACTTTCCCATCTCTTCTCTCCCTTTTCTCTCTCTCTCTCTATCTCTCTCTCTCTCTCTCTCTCTTTCTCTCTCTCTCACACACACACACACACACATGCATTACACCATCCTCTCTCTTCCTTCTTTTCCTTTGTCTTTTTTTCTCATATTTTCCCTTCATTTTCTAAATATATTCCAATTTTTTTCTTTTTTCCATTTTTTTTTTTTTTTTGGTGTGTGCTCTCTCCTTCACCTCAGCATCCATCCATTCCTTCACATCTTTCCTTCTAATATCTCTTTTATTCTCTTTTATCAACCCCTACTTCCTATTCCCGTATCTCTCTGCCCATATCTTTATTCACTGTTATTCTATTTTCTCTCCACTATCTTCTTTCAATTATTTCCCTCTTTCCTTTCTTCCTGCTTTCCCTCTCCTCATACCCCACCTGCCTTCCTCCTCCTCATCCTCCTTCTTCATCTTTCCCTCTCTCTTCTTTCTCCACCCCCACACAACCTTCTTTCTCCACCCCACCCCCCCTATCCCGTACTAGGAAGCCTCTTTTGGCAGTCCGGTAGGGGGGTGGATGGACTGGAGGGGGTCATGGAGGGACTGAAGGGGGTCGAGAAGGAATGAGGAAGAGAGAAATTAATGGTGGGAGGAGGAGGAGGAGGAGGAGGGGCGAACGTGAGTAGAGGAGAAGGTAAGGGTTGGAGGTGTCGGGAGGAGAAGGAGAAGGGGTGAACGTGAGTGGAGAAGGTATGAACGTGAGTGGAGAAGTAAGGGATGGGGGAGTACTGTATGTTGTATGATAAAGGTGGAGTAAGTACAGTGAAATGTGGAATTGTATAGATGTGGAAAGTGTGGAATGCTAAAAACAGTGTGAGGGAGTGTGGAGGTGAAGGTATTTATTATAGAGAAAGGAATATTTGGATGTGGAGAAGTGTGGGAAGATTAGGAAAGAAGATATTTTTTTTTTTGAAGTGGGGAAGTGGAGAAGTGTGGAAGTTCAGCTAGAAAAAGAAGGGAATATTTGGAAGTGGAGAAGTGTGGAAGGTGGATGAGGAAGTAAATGGGTGAGTGGAGAAGTGTGGAAGGTGAGTGAGGAAGGAAATGGATGTGTGGAGAAGTGTGGAAGATGGTTGAGGAAGGAAATGGATGTGTGGAGAAGTGTGGAAGGTGGAGGAAGTTAGTGAGTGAAGAAGTATGGAAGGTGGAGGATGTTAGTGAGTGGAGAAGTATGTAAGGTGGTTGAGTAGTGGAGTGTGGAGGAGGTGGAGGAAGGTGTCATTTGGTCCAGGCCTTGAGGAGCCAACAGATGTGGAACAGTTGGGTGGATGACGAAGGCGGTGGAGCGCTGTAGTATAGGTGGAGTAGGCCTTGAATACAACCCAGACTTAGTGGTGTGGGGTGGTGAGGCAAGATGTGGAAGAGAGGGGGAGGTGGATGAGAGGGAGAGGTGGAGGTGAAGGGAGGAGGGGAATATAGTGGACGAGGCATAACAGAAGTGGTACAAGTAGATGAAAAGTGGAGTAGAGGAGTGGATTGATGCAATGTGGAATAGGGTAGATAATAACATGAGAAAGATTAATGAAATGGATGGATGTGTTTTCGGTGTGGAGTGAAGTGGAAGAGATTAGATAAAAACTACTGAAGTGGAAGGAAGCTATACCGTGTGGAATAAAGGTGGAAGAGGAATGAGTATACGACAAAGAGGCTACATATAAAGTGGATTATAATGAGGAATAAGTGAGGTGGAACGCGTACGACAAAGAGGCTGCATAGAGTGGAGTACAATGTGGAGTGAGTGAGGTGGAGTGAGTTGCATTTCAGAGCATGAGAGGACACAAACCTCTTCTCTCGTTCACTTCCTCATGTGTGTGTGTGTGTGTGTCTGTATGTCTCTGTGTGTGTGTGTGTATACAAATATTTTCCTTTCCATTTGTGTGTGTGTGTGTGTACAAATATTTTTCCTTCCATGTGTGTGTGTGTGTGTGTGTGTGTGTGTGTGTGTGTGTTCTTGTGCTTGAATATATTTTATGTTTATCTGCTTGCTGTGTCTGTTTCCGTGCACGTGTGTGTGTGTATGTGTGTGCGCTTACCTGCATAGGCTACTCGTTTTTGTTGATGCTGGTGTGTGTGTGTGTGTGTGTGTGTGTGTAATTAATTGCATGCATACTTGTGTGTGTACGTGTTGTGCATGTGTGTCAGATTGTAAGATGTACTGTATTTTCCTCCTTTACTTTTTCATCTATTCCTTTCCTTTCTACTTTCACCATCTATCCCCCCTCCCCTCCTTCCATCCCCCCTCCCCTCCTTCCATCCCCCCTCCCCTCCTTCCTTCCTTCCTTCCTTCCTCTCCTCGCTCTCTCTTTTTATTACTGGTCTCCGTCCCCATTCCCCTTCCCAACCTCTCTCTCTCTCTCTCTCTCTCTCTCTCTCTCTCTCTCTCTCTCTCTCTCTCTCTCTCTCTCTCTCTCTCTCTCTCTCTCTCTCTCTCTGTTGGTTCTTCCTCTCCTTGCTCTATCTCTCTCTTTTTAGCTTCGGCCTAAGAAGAGAGCTCTAGGTTTTATCGTAATTATTGTTCTTGTTCTTGGGGCGACCACTTCTTAAAAGGGGTTCAACTCACTCACTCACTCACTCACTCATTTCACTTGAATCATTAAGAGCGGGTTGAAGGGTTTTCCTTCATGTTCTTGTTTTATTTCAGTTCTCCACATCCCCGTTCCCTGGTCTCCTATTGTGTTCCATTTCTTTCACCCTCTTGACTCCGTCCCTTACACACACACAATCAGTCACCCTCACCCATTACACACACAATCAGTCACCCTCACCCATTACACACACTCAGTCACCCTCACCCATTCCACTCATTGTTTTCATCCATCCCACCCAAGCACTTCCATGAACCCTCTTAATTCGCTTCCCTTATGTAATTAACTTCTCTCTCATCTATTCTCTTCTCTCATCTGTTCCAACTTTTCATCCATGTTTGTTTCTCGCCTTCTTTCCCATCCTCTCTTATATTCCCTTCAGTTCATCTTTTCCTCTGTTTCTATTATCTTCATGTTTTACTATACTTCTTTCATCCAATTTTCCTTCTCTTTCATCATCTTTCTGTCATAACTCATACACCCGTTCGCTTCCCATTATTTAACCAACACACACACACACACAGATAGATAGATAGATAGATATTTTATTGACCACAGCTCCATGTATCATTACATTATACAATATAGATATATTTACAAGTGCCATATAAATCAGAAAACATTATCTTGGCAGTAAACTGTAGTCCAACACTAAATACAATAAATACTCTTAAATCTTTACCCAAACACTAAACACCCTTAAAACATAACCTTAACAATAAATAGACAAAATTTCATGAATTATTTTGCACACTACCCTTGGTTCATACATCTCAGAAAACAATTCTTCTAGATAACTAAATCTATATTTATCCCTGATGTAACATGTGAGTGGACACTCCTGTACCACATGTTGTTCCGTCTGTACTTGACCACAACTACACACTCGTTCTTCTAGAGGTAAACGGCCTCTACCTCTTCTGTTCCATCTCCCAGTCTCACACGCCAAGTTGTGTCCACTCACACGGAACTTCGTAAAAGATAATCTTTGTATCTCACTAATTGTGTGTTTTTCTCTATATACATAATGGACTGAAAAGTCAGAGTTGATGTTCTTATAAGTATTACGTCTTGATGAATTACTGTTAATAATGCCATCAATTAGGTCCTGCCTCACCCAATCCAAATTTCCCGGATCACGCTGCAGGAACTCTCCAATACACCTCCCTGTCACTGTGTTCGAATCAGTAACTAATCCGATGACGAACATCAATGGATCATCATCATACCCTGAACGTTCCTTCCACATGGTCCGGAAGAACTTATGCTGCTTATATTTGACCAATTCACCCAAAGGTGGATATCCTGACTCAACGTAACAAACATCATTACATGTAGATCGTCTTACCCCTAATAACTTCTTTAAACACCAATTATATAATTTAACCATTGGTCTGAGGTCGGCACCAATCCAAGATTCACAGCCATACATTAATGTTGACATCAGCACTGCTTCAAATACCCGCTTTTTCACAATAAACGGTATATCGTTATTCTTGGATATAAATGAAACAAATTTCAACACATGTGGCATCCTGGAGTTAGCGTGCTCTCTGACCGCGGACGAGGTAGATCCGTCACTCGTGAACGTTGAACCTAAGTATACATACTTGTTACAATGTTCTACAACCAAATCGTTCACAACCAAGGGATCCGGGTCCTCACCGCGGCCACGTATCACAAAAAACTTCGTCTTAGACTGGTTGATCTTCATACCGTACCCAGAGCAATAATTATGTAGCAGAGTTAGCTTTTTTAACATGTTATACCTGGTGGTTGATAAAATAACTGTATCATCCATAAGAACTAGAGTATGCAACCATATTAAAAAACCATCATGTTCACACCCATCCTTAATCATTCTTATGAGGTCATCCACAAATATTATAAATAACAAACACGACGTTGGTGAACCTTGTCTTACTCCTAGTGTTATGGTAACAAGGGAAGTCCCAACCCAACTCTCTGTCACAGTATACATTCCTATTATGGCACACAACATTACTGAGCCACACCCCAGGCGACGTAATATTCTAAACAGTATATGCCTGGGTACTCTGTCGTAGGCCTGAGTGAAATCTATAAATGTAACATATAATGTTAATTTCTTTCTCCTAGCCATATCACACAGTAAACGAAGTGAAACAATATGCTCCAGACACCCTCTCTTCTGTTGAGCACCAGCCTGCTCCCTATACGGTCTGAACCATTGCTTTATTCTCTCGCACAATACCATGTCATAAACTTTGGCTATACTATTTATTATATTAATTCCTCTGTAATTTTTGACCTCATTCCTATCACCTCTCTTAAACACTGTCACCAATTTAGCCTTGGCCCACTCCCTTGGGTAGGTGCCTGAAAATACAGAATTAAACAAAGTTGTGAGTAATAAAATCCATTCACCAGGCAAAATCTTAAAAATACCGGGAGTAACACCGTCAGGACCACTTGCTTTATCAGATTTTAAATTCTTAACCTGTTTCTGGACTTCATATGGTGTGATAGGGTCGTCTAATACAGGCACATACACATCAGGGTCGGGGTCATGTTCAACGACAATATTATCAGGGGGGTTGAAGGTACGCTCAAAGAATACCTTAAACTCATCATCAGATGGTCGGCAGTCATTACTGTCTTTGTTACCATATTCTCCTTTCCAGTTAATGGCTCTCCAAATTTGTAAGTCATCTTTATTTGCTAACAGCCTTTCCCATCTCCCTAAATTATCATTCACACCCTGCTCCCGTTGCTCACCCCTACTTACACACCCACACCTGTACAGAGCATCCGTTATATTCTTAGCCAACTCGTCATGATCATTAGAATTCAGGTCAACATCTATAGTTTGCAAATTATTAAGAAACATTCTTTCGTCAATACAACTCATTTTTATAGGCTTAACATTTACAAATCCATGGGAAGAAGCTCCGCTATTTATTGCGTGTGTTCCGAGGCAGCTCGCCCGGATATTCAGGTATTCTAAATCTATTTTAGGTAGTTCCATTTGAAGAGTTATCGGAGCGTGGTCTGAAGGCAACGACTCATCTTGTATCACAGAAAACTCACTCACCCTACCCACCATGTTGTAACTCATTAAGCACGTGTCCAATTCAGAAATCCACTCTTTCCCTTTTCTATATGTTTTACCTCCAACAAAATGCTTCAAATGTGTCTTCAAATTGTTTAACAGCACCATTTTAGACTCTTTGCAAATACTAGACAAAATAAAAGCACTCTCATTGGGCAATCGTACATCATCTGCCAAAACAGGATAAGACAATATTTCCTGGTTTGGCAACTGACTGGGCAGCTCCCGAGCGAATCTCCCGAATCTGGCATTCATGTCACCAATAATACAAAACTCACTACAATTTTCGCTCGTTACCAACTTCTCCTGTATACTTGCAAACGACTCGTGTGAATAATAATGGGAGTCGACAGGTGGTACATAACAAAACCCAAACACAGTATTGGACATACACTTAATCTTTACCCAAATCTGTTCCTCTATGCTAGTGTCAACATCTGCAATACTCTGTGCAAACCAGTTTTTCACCAAGAGCACTGTCCCTCCCCGTTCACACGACCCTCTTACTGCACTTCTGTAAGTAACATATCCCGGAAAAGATACAGCTAACGACGTCTTTACCTCGTTTAAACTAATTATGTCAAACTTTACCAGTAAATCTTGTACACTCTTTTTTTCTAGTTTAGTCCTCACTCCGTTTATATTCCACGATATAATTTTCAATGTTTCTCTCAGCTGTGGTCTATTCAGAAAAACTGAGAGTTCCATACATCGATGACGACTCCATCCCTGTACAGTTTCCTCTCTCGTACATCCAGGCGTATGGTGCACCCTGCGTTCTCCGGTCTCTGTCGCTCTGTCCTCTCGGCGTCACGTAACCTCCTCCACTCCTCCCGCACGCTGGGATGAACGTCCTTCTTAATGTAGATTCTCCTGTATTCGCCATTCGCTTCCTTCAGTTGTTTTGCTTTCTCAAGAATTTTATCCCTTACTTGTCTTCTGGCGACGGTGACCAGTATGGGCCGCCGCCTGTTGTTGTCACCTCTGTTGCCCAACCTTCTATGCTCTTGAATCTCCTCGTTGATACCCACTTCTGACCAGATTTTCCTCAGCTTCTCCTCCTCTGACGTTCCTCCTTCCAAGGCCTCGTTCTCATCAGGGACCCCAGTTATTATTAGATTATTTTCTCTTTCTTTTCTGTCTATCACCTCAAGGAACCGTTGCTGTTTGGCAATTACTTCAGCTTGTTTATTCACCTGCGATTGTAACTCATCGAACCTCGTAAAGCCACAATAATGTCAGTGTTAATTCCTGCGGGGATCTGATAATCGAGCCTTTGTTTGTTTACATCGGCGGCCATATTGGGAAGTCCTTGTTGTTTCCCGCGCAAATGTATACCATGACATTTATGCTTTTTTTTTTTTTTCCCGCGCAAATTTATACCATGTTATTTATGCTTGTTTTTCCCGCGCAAATTTATACCATGATATTTATGCTTTTTTTCCCGCCCTTTTTGATGGATGCTTACCTGGATGATATTAGTGAGAGTGCATGGAGGTAGTTATTATGGAGAATTTAATTAAGAACATATTAAATGGTATATATAGTTTTTATTGGTGTGACAAGTACGGAAGAATGAAGGAAGGTGAAGCAGAATGAGGAAACCAGACATGTAGGATTTATTAATTTGAACTTTAACCCAGAAATGAGAGAGGGTATAGTTATTGTTTTCAGCAGGTTTGTATTCACTGGCAAAGAAATAAGGAAGCAAGACTGGGAACACACGAAGGACAACAATGAAGGAAGGAAGGAAGTAATGATGAGAGAGAGAGAGAGAGTGAGTGAAGAAATGATGAGAGAGAGAGTGTGTGAGTGAATGAAGAAATGATGAGAGAGAGAGTGTGAGTGAATGAAGAAATGATGAGAGAGTGTGATTGAGTGAAGAAATGATGAGAGAGTGTGAGTGAAGGAAGGAAGTAAAGACCGAGAGAGTATGCTTCTGCCTGGTACAATAAAGTGACTTGATTCCTCCAAAGTATGCCAGGAAACATGACCACATGAACAAACATATAGGTGGCCTGTTGACTGGAATAGTTTGCAGGAATCATTATCTCCAATAAGAAGAAGTATATACCGGTATTGTATTTTTTTTTTTATTATTATTATTATTATTATTATTATTATTATTTTTTTTTTTTTTTTTTTATTTTTTTTTTTTGTACACGATCACCAGGAAACAAAATATATACCAAGTTAGAACTCTGTGTACACTCGTCAACAAAAGTCCTCTCATTTCTTCTTTCTATCCAGTGGTGAACTTTTCAAATTAATACACACATTACAATAAGATTATTTTTTTTTTTTTTTTTTTTTTTTTTGGTGGTGAGTGTACAGTGGCGATACAGAATTTGTCCCAGTGTCACTCTCGAGACTCCAAATGACTAGATGGTATACTGTACTGTGAGGCTGAGCTTGTGCCTTCATTCATTAGTACCAAGATTAGAGGGTGTTTGTCTAAATGTCTGCATGCATGAGATAAGTAATTGAGGGCTATAATTAGTCCTCTTCATCTACTGTTCATATGTCTAACTCATATTATTTTGGAGTTAAATGGTGTGAAATCATGTGAAATAATATTAGTGGACCGTTCATGCACAAGCGAAAACCCAAAACCACGAACAACGAAGATGCTTAATATAATTCTGGTGTGGGAATGAGGAAGTGTGGTGGGAACAACAAAGGAAATATTATAGAAAATATATTGTGTGAATCGTAATTGAGGGTGACTGTTGTTGTGGCTGACTACCTGACTGACTGACTGACTTAGCAATAGTACTATCTTTGGTGGCGGAGGTATCGTGGGAACTGTGTGTGTGTGTGTGTGTGTGTGTGTGTGATCCTGTTAGTGGTCTTGTTCGTGGTGAGAGGATGGAGGTCTGGTTCATTAGTGGTGTGTATGTGTGTGTGTGTAAAGTACAGGAGCCCGGCGAATAAAGTATGTAAGGTATGTGTGTGTGTGTGTACAGGACAATAAATGTCTATATACACGGTTAAAATAAATGGTTTAACAAGTTTATTAAGTGTCCATATATGTAAAACACCTTAGAGGCATAATGTACTGTTGTGTTGTGTTTTTTGTACAAATATTTAACATACTACAGTCCTAATCTTTTTTTGGATAATAAACGATTGATATATACAGTGACACTCGTATACTTTGAATGTCGTGGATGTAAATAATACGTGATACAAAGCGATGTGGATCATTGCATATACTGTTATATAATTATTATATATTACCATTACGTCATGCCAAAATAATCACACTAGTAATTAATCAAAGCTAATTACTGCTCTCACTATAACACTCAATACATTCTCTCTCTCTCTTTCTCTCTCTCTCTCTCTCTCTCTCTCTCTCTCTCTCTCTCTCTCTCTCTCTCTCTCTCTCTCTCTCTCTCTCTCTCTCTCTCTCTCTCTCTCTCTCTCTCTCTCTCTCTCAACTTGTCACCATCATTATAGCATTCAATTCATTATCTCTCTTTTCTCTCTTTCTATCTTTTTTTTTTCTCTCTCTCACCTTGTCACCATCATTCATACCGACACTTCCCTTCTCCCACACTTACCGTCACTTACACTCCTCAATTCACTTACTCAGTCTCACTCTTAAATTTAATACTTTCGCACATCTTTCTCCATTACAATAGTTTTATCCACACACACTCCTTCCGTTTTTCTTCATGCAGCCTTCAGTGACATTCTTCCTTCCCCTCACTCACTCACTCACACATACTCACTCCTTCCTTCTCACATAATTATACTCTTCCTTATACTTTCCAACTTCACCCCCTAACTAACTAACACCCACAACACCTACCACCCACACCCAAGGTATTATCCTCCCACCACAACACACCCACAACACACCTCACCCACAGTATATGTTTCCACCACATCATCCACACAGTCCACATTCACGGTATATGCTCCCTTCACAATATCCACACACACACACACACACACACACACCACATGCTTATGCTTCACCCACTATGCTCGCTATTTACAGTATCCAACACCACACCCATAATACACGCTCCCACGCTCTCACAACCCTCTTCGTCATGCTCCAACAATGCTCCACCTCTCTCTACTACCTCCATTATAACTGTTCCAAGGTGAGGTGGAGGAGAGTAGTGGGGGGTTGTGGATGTTGGAGAATGGTGGAGGAG
>JAWZYT010004657.1:247500-252500 GCA_034508575.1 Petrolisthes manimaculis
TTTTTTTATATATATTTCTTTCCTAAGTAGATTATATGTAATATATATATATATTAATTTAGTAGATACAGGCAGTACAAAAACATAACCTTCGTGGTCGTGGTGTGTATACTGTGTATATATATATATATATTGGGTTTTTTTCTGTAGTCGAATCTTGGGGGGGGGGCAGACGCCAATATAATGTGTTCGTGTTTTGGCGGGAAAAGAAAATTGTAAACGACAACGTACACACAAAAACTGACCTCTTTTATTGTGTTGTTTTTTTATGAAGATTGAACGAGGAAGTGGAATAGAATAGTAGGTTAAAGACTGTATCAGGGTAGGGGGAGTAATTTGTTGTTGTTGTTGTTTAGTGTTGTTGTTGTTGTTATTTGGGCGTTTTAGAAATAATAGATGTTACCAAGGGCCTCCAATTAGTTACATGTGGACTGTTGGGTTTGTTTCACTGTTTTTATTTTTTTATCTAGAGTATCTAATTCCTACAAACTACTGCATTCCAGGTGACAGACCACCATTATTTTCGTTCTTCTGGTCCTGTTTCCTGGTATACTTTGGAGGAATCAAGGTGCTCCATTGTATCAAAAGCAATAGGTAGCCTCAAAACTGTAAACAAACTTCCTCGTAACTCACGTCGAGGTTAACAACTGTGAATGGAAAATGTTTGGAGCGTGTACTGAAACATGTCTTCTTGTCCGTTTTTCCTCTGATCTTGGTGGTGAAGTAAGGTAACATTTGGCCTCCTCGGTTTTCCCGTTCGTTGTCATGTTGATCTTTACGATGTCAGTGAACTTGAAGGTGGTTTGGTCATTAATACAGTGTAGCAGCTGTTGAGGATTATACTAAGTCTTGTTGTCGTGTGTGAGGGAAGTGGAGAGAAGTAAGTGTCATGTTGTGCAACCGTCAATTAATATGACATAATCTGTTTATTTGTGGACCTGCTCGAGTGAATGAAGATGTTGTTATTTGCCATCAACACTGATTGATAAAATGTATATAGTCATTATTTTGCTCATCAACACTGACTACTGAATGATATTATAGTCATCATTAATTTTTCCCATTAACACTAACTACTATAACGTATAGGCTATAGATAGTAATTAATTTTTCCATCAGGACTGACTACTAAAACGAGTTATAAAGTCATCATTAGTTATTTTACTGTCACACCTCTCTATCACCTTTTTCTGGCGCTATAGGACCTCGATGTTACGGCGCCTAATATACATCAATCAAAAAAAAAAAAAAAATTAGTTGTTCCCATCACCACTTACTATAGACTCAACCCGTGTATCAATTTTTTTTTTTTTTTTTTTTTTTTTTTTTTTTTTTTTGAGGTAATTGTGTTCACGGTCAGATACTGGACTGTTGGATTGGTTCAGGTGTGTTCAGGAAAGAATTGCGTGGAAGGAAGATATATCACACCCACTTAATTAATTGGCAGCACAGACAGTTTCCTTCTCATGGCATAAAGGTTATATATACTGTAGACGGGAACTTGGGTTATAGTTTGAGAATAAAATAGAAAGTACAGTAAAGCTAGAAGATTAGTAGTACATAAAGGCTACTTACTTACCGATTTGTGCTGAGTTTTCGAAAGAGGAGGAGGAGGAGGAGGTGGAGGTGTAGTTAAAGATAAAAGAAAAACAATGAAGTAGAAGAAAATGAAATGGACAAACTAAAAGAGAAAAAAGATGCTTGATAAAGATGGGGATTAAGAGGCGTACAGTAGTGTTGATCAAAAGGAAAAGGAGAAATCATAATATTCATAAATATGTTAACAATAATAATTAAGAAAACGTAAAAAAAAAAAAACACAAACACCAAAAACATTAAAGTACAATCACGAGCCATAAATAGTATCCAGATCTTGTTTGTTGTTGAAGTTTGAAATCATTACGAGGCCCCGAGATTATTGGGTGTCCCTGGATACTTATTATTATTATTGTTGTTATTATTATTATTATTATTATTATTATTATTATTGTTGTTGTTGTTGTTGTTGTTGTTGTTGTTGTTGTTATTATTATTTTTATTATTATTATTATTATTATTATTATTATTATTATTATTATTATTATTGTTGTTGTTATTGTTGTTGTTGTTATTATTATTTTTATATTATTATTATTATTATTATTATTGTTATTATTATTATTGTTATTATTATTATTATTATTATTATTATTATTATTATTATTATTATTATTGTTATTATTATTATTATTATTATTATTATTATTATTATTATTATTATTATTATTATTATTATTATTATTATGACTGGTGACTGTACTTGGGATATTTACTTTATATATATAAGTGACACTCACCCTGAAGTCGTCACGGCGTGTGTAGATGGGATTGTCCACCATTATCTTCCACCCAATTCTGTTCGTCTTCCTGATTGGGTGATAGATACTCAGCTACTCAAGTGTTCTCTCTCTTCTCAATATTACGTTGTTTGAGTCACTTCTCCCTTTTCTCTTTCCTCTGAATATTACGTTGTTTGAGTCACTTTTCCCTTCTTGTTCGATATTCTTCCTGATGACTTACTTAGTCTGACCACACAGGCTGACAAACCAACAAACAAACAAACACCTCTGACGTAGACTGACGACACTGACGATGGGTGCTGACAGACAGATTGATTGATACCAGCTGACACCTCAGACTGACAGAATCAACAACACCCAAACAGTAGGCTGACAGACCAACGCCGTGCTGACACCAACCAATAACACTGACCAGACCAGACCAGACAGGTACACACTCAGGGTAACCTCTACAGCTTCAGGTCCCTGCTGCTGTACCTGCTGTCTGCCTGCCTGTCTGTCTGTCTGCCTGTCTGTCTGCTTACTACTACTCCAAGGTACTGATAATGTACTAGGTAGTATGGTAGTACCTGGTATGTCTCGAACCTTGGACACTCATGGTTGTGGTTGTGGTTGTGAGGATAGTAGTAGTGGTTTTGGTGGTAGAGAGGATAAGGTTTTTTTAAGACTGTGTGATGGTTGTGGTTGTGGTTGTGGTGGTGAAGAGGACAGTGGTTAGGTTTGTGGTGATGACTGGGAGAGTGTCTGTGGTGATGACTGTTGTTGTGGGTGCTTGTTAGTGGTGATAACAAGTGTTGTGGTTGGTAGTGGTGATAGATTATGTTGTGGTTATATTATTAAAGATGATAATTATTGAAGATTATTATTTTTACAGTTTTTCGATGTAGTTGGTAATGTAATATTATTTTGATGTTGTGGTGACGAAAAAGTTTGATACTGATGGATTTAATTAAGGTTGTAAATGTAGTTCTTTGATTAAGTATGGTAGTTATAGTAGCTTGTATGGTCGTGGTGGTTGTGCTACATTTATTTTAGCAAGGTTAAGGTATGATGGTAGTGATTGATGTGGTCGTGTAATATTAGTTGTGGTAGTTGCATTTGTGTTGGATATAACGATAGTATTAGTTGTGGTAGTTGAAGTAGTGGTAGATATTTGATGGTAGTATTGTTTGTGGTAGTTGTATTAGTGGTAGATATTTAATGGTAGTATTGGTTGAGGTAGAGAAGAGGTTCAAACACGAGAAACAACGATGGTTTTTTGTAGCTGGTAGTTGTGGTAGTAGTGGTAGTAGTAGTAGTAGTGGTGGTAGTAGTAGTAGTAGTAGTGTCTTTATTCAACACTTCATCGCGCCAATGTCACAAATCTGCAAAGAAAAAGTAAAAAATAATTGTTTATATTGTGTGAATAGCATTGTATTAATCACTCACGCCTTCAACATCACACACGTTATCAGGGTTCACACACACACACACACACACACACACACACACACACACACACACACACACACACACACACACACACACACACACACACACACACACACACACACACACGAACTCCTCTCAAATGGTGATCCAAATGGCATGTGTAATCAACGAAGAAATATTTGTGTTTGTGGATTGAGTGGCTGTGAAAGGAAGAGGAAGTTTTGGCCACACTCACTGATTCGAACAATGGCTGGAGGCTCCCATTCGTTTAGGCTAAAGATTACTGAAGGTGTTTACATGGTAGTTATGGGGGAGGGGGTGTTGTGATGGGGGAAGGGAGGGAGGGAGGGATGCGTGAAGGTGTGTAGCCGATGAGAGAGGGAAGAAGAGTGAAGGAAGGCTGGAAGGAGGAGTGGAAGGAATGAAAGTGTGTCTGTATGTGTGTGTGTGTGTAACAGGTGCCAGTAAGGAATTGGAGAGAAAATCTGCCAATATAAAGGGAAGGAGTGCCAAGGGGAGTGCGAGGGGTGTGTCAGGGAGAGATGTGAGATGTGACTCAGGTAGAAAAGGGAGGCTGGGAGATACAAGGAAGAATAATTTGTTTACCTACTGTATAATACGTAGGGGTCAGGTTATGAGTGATGGGGGAATGTGAGGAAAATGATGGGGGAGGGGTTAGATGGATAGTGGAGGGTAGGAGAGAAGGAAGGGAGGGATGGAGGAAGAATGGATGGAAGAGGGAGGGAGGGAGGGAGAGTGAAGAGGGGGATGGAGGAGGGAGGGAGGAAGAGAGAGAGAGACAGCAGGGGGTTAAAATGTGTTTGTTGTATCTTGAGTGACCTTGTTGGTGGAGGTGGTGTTGTTGATGATGCTTGTAGTGATGTGCGTGATGCTCTGTGAGAGAGAGAGAGAGAGAGAGAGAGAGAGAGAGAGAGAGAGAGAGTGAGTCAATAGTATATGAGTGGAAGTAGTGATGGTGATGGGAATACAAAGGTTAATTGATAAAGATTCATGTTGTCTCTCAGATCAGGACAAGAATTATTGACCCCCAGTGTACTCCGTATTTTTGGTACAGTTTGTCATAGATGTCATTACATTTACCTTAAAAGACAAGACACAAAGTAAATGAGGATGCCCGGTACAATCTCGGTCAGGTTAATGCGCAGAAGTGTTCTCACTGACCGATATTTAAAGGTTATACTATTAATAAACAATGATGGACTAAATCAT
>JAWZYT010004657.1:257500-262280 GCA_034508575.1 Petrolisthes manimaculis
GAGTTGATTTGTGGTTTTGTGCCTCTCCCCAACATCCTATATACACACACACACACACACACACACACACGACAGAAAAGAACAGAAGCAAAACAGAATATACACACACACAACAGAAAAGAACACAACAGAAGTAAAGCAGGAGATATAACACACACACACAACAGAAAAGAACAAAAGAGAAGCAAAACAGGAGATATCAGAACACACACACACACACACACAACAGAAGCAAAGCACGATATATCAAAACACTCACACACACTTACACACACACACACACACTTTCTACTATACCTGCCAGTACCAGCCTGACTCGTCCCCAACACTATACTGTACTAACTATAAGCCTGGACGGTGAGAATTCAACAAGAAACGTAGTAACAAAAACTTGCATGCAGATAGTATAGGTTATATAGAGTCAATCAGTCAGTCGTCCACGTCAAGTATACTGTTGTTAGATTGGAGCACCTTCATTCCTCCAAAGTTTGTCAGAAAACAGACCCACAGGAAGAAAAATAATGGTATCCTGTTGCCTGGAATAGTTTGGAGGAATCATTATCTCCAAAAATGCCAAAACTATATATACCCTCCCCTTAATGACCTCGTGTATATATTTTTAGCAAGTAATCTTTAATATATACTTGTTAATATCTGAGGTCTACTTTCGCCCCATTTTAATATGATCGAGATTGATAAATAATGCTTACAAATCAGTGGAATAAATCCCACTACAATATTCACGTCTTGTTTATTTCAATGTTTTATTCAGCTTCGTCGTAATTTAATCTAGACATTAAATAAATAATGCTTGTAAAACAGTTATATAAGGTGGTATTGGTGGTGGTGGTGGTAGTGGTAGTGTTGGTAGTTGTGGTGGTGTTGGTAGTGTTGTTGTTGTTGGTTATGCCGTCGTCTATATCTATTCTCGGTTGGTACTTGTAAATTGTTGTTGTTGATGTGTTTGTTTGTTTTGGTGTCATGGTATATACTAGAGGGTGTGGTTGTTTCCCTTCACATCCACATATGGTGACGTTTGGTTGATGTTTGTATGATGATGTGTGGAGTATTTATTTGTGTTGAGTCACCACGGGCGGGGCAGCGAGTAAAGAAGGAAGGAAGTAGAGTTGTCAGGAAACAGGCAAGCAAGCAAAGTAGTGAGGAAGGAAGCAGGCAAGCAAGCATAGTGTTGAGGAAGAAAGGAAGTAAAGTTAGTAAGGAAAGAGCAATATAGTGAGGAAGGAAGGAAGCAATCAGGCAAGCAAAGTAGTGAGGATGGAAGCAAGGTAGTGAGAAAGGAAGCAAGCAAGACATTGAGGAAGGAAGGAAGCAAGCAAGGCGGTGAGGAAGGAAGCAAGCAAGCAGGGTAGTGAAGAGAGAAGGAAACAAACAAGCAAGGCAATGAGGAAGAAAGGAAGAAAGCAAGCAAAGTATTGAGGAGAAAAAGAAGCAAGCTAACAAGGCAGTGAGGAAGAAAGGAAGCAAGCAAGCAAGCTAACAAGGCAGTGAGGAAGAAAGGAAGGAAGCAAGGCGGTGAGGAAGGAAGGAAGCAAGCAAGGCAGTGAGGAAGCAAGCAAGCAAGCAAGCAAAAGCAGACCTGTGAGTTTTATTTAAGATTATTTTTTTCTGTCTCTGGGCAAGGTTGTGAGCTAAAGAATACTGTTGTTGTTGTTGTTGTTGTTATTGTTGTTGTTGTTGCTATGGCACTTCTGGTTGATTTGTGTTGTTGTTTGTTGATGTATTTATGTATCAACACAGGCATGAACATATCAATCCACTTAAATGTAATTAGTATTAAATGCAATTATTACGATTATTATTATTATTATTATTATTTGTTGTTGTTTTTATTATTATTGTTTTTGTTATTATTTCTGTTACTAATTTTAATATTATAATTATTGTTACCAATACTACTATCATTATCATCATCATCATCATTATTATTATTATTATTATTATTAGTAGTAGTAGTAGTAGTAGAAGTAGTAGTAGTATTTTATCACATACTGTAGAATATGTATCTATACATTTGGATCACCAAGTCAAAAGAAAGTGAGTGAGGGACTGCGAGGGGTTGTCAGGGGTGAGGGAGTATGGGGGTCAGGGGTGAGCAGGGAGGGGGGGGTTTGGGGACTCAGGAGAGATCAGGTGACTTGGTGAAATACGACTAGTGATAAACACCGGTAGCTCTAGCCAGGGTTGTTATTGTGTGTGTGTGTGTGTGTGTGTGTGTGTGTGTTCTCTTCCTACCTTTTCTCTTTTCAACACTTCCAATCTATGTCCCACCGACCTCCCACCCACTCACTTATTCACCCACTTATCCCCCCCCCGTCCCCCTCCCCCCCCCCACGTCCCCCCCCCCCCTCCGAGTTTCGAACCCCGGATGTGTGTTGTGAATGCTGCTAACACCACTGGGGTCCCGTTGTACCTTTGTCCACTCAAGGAAACTTGAAAAATGATACATATTCAACCTCACAACAAAAATGGAAAAAAGAGGAAAATTTGGAATTCAAAATTATATATATTCAACCTCATAACTAAAATAAAAATGACAGAGTAAAGAAAAATGAAAATATCTATTTATTCATATGTTTTCAACCTCAAAACTATAATGTAAAAATATATATATACATGTATATATATATTAAAAACTTGTGACCACACAATTGAAATGCCAAAAAAATGGGGTGAAGTAGAAATCTATGGTATGTAATTCATTGCCACACAACTGGAGTGAAAAATGAAGAAAAGTGGAAAAATGTGAAGGTATAAAAAAATTCAGTTCGATTTGGAAGAAGAAAAAGAATGGAAGGAAAGTGAAAGAAAGAAGGAAGGAAGGAAGGAAAAAAGACGAAGGTGGTAGGGATGAAGAAGAAGGAAGACAAATAAGCAAAAGATAATGAAGGAAAGATGGATAGGCATGAAGGAAAGAAAGAAATATTGGTTTAAGAGACCTTCTAACAAACACACACACACACACACACACACACACACACACACACACACACACACACATACACAAGGAATGCAGTATGATAATGACTCTCCTATGCACTATATTATAACGTTATGAATACCTTGTCACTCACTCACTTACTCAAGAAGGAAGGAAGGAAGGAAGGAAGGAATGATAAGTGAGGGAAACACAAGGAAGAGAAAAGTGAGAAGAGAGGAGACATGTGGGGGAAGGAGGGAAGGAGGAAATGTGGGGGAGGAGGAAATGTGGGGGAGGAGGGAAGGAGGAAATGTGGGGGAGGAGGGAAGGAGGAAATGTGGGGAAGAGGGAAGGAGGAAATGTGGGGGAGGAGGGAAGGAGGAATGTGGGGGAAGAGGCAAGGAGGAAATGTGGGAGAGGAGGGAAGGAGGAAATAATGTAATATGAGACAGACGGAAATAAAACAAGGTAGTAAGTATAGTAGATAGAGGGAATTATGAGCAAGAGAAGGAAGAATAGAATACTTAATAATAATAATAATATAATAATAGGCTTTGAAGGAAGGACACACAGACGGAAAGGACGATAGTTAGAATGATGAAGGGAAAGAGAAGGAGAAAACAAGATAGAATGACAATGAAATAATAAAGAAGGACGATAATTAGAATGATGAAAGGAAAACAAGGAAGAATGACAAAAAATAATAATAATAATAATAGAGAAGAAAATGTGTGGTGAAGGGAAAGTTTTCTTGGGTATGATATTATAAATGGGTTCCCTTTTTCTGGTATTGTGATGGTGAAAGTGAGGCCGTCGTGTTATTCTTTACCATCGATCTGGAATGGTTTGGCAATGTGTATAGGGGTCGTGGAGGTGGAGGTGGAGGTGGAGGTGGGTGATGATAATAATACTTTGGGTGTGTTTGTGTACCAGTATATACATGTGTGTGTGTGTGTGTTCACTAGTATATACATGTGTGTGTGTTCACTAGTATATACATGTGTGTGTGTTCACTAGTATATACATATGTGTGTGTGTGTGTGTTCACTAGTTTATACATGTGTGTGTATGTGTGTGTTCACTAATATATACATATGTGTTTGTGTGGGCGTAATCACCCTTGGCTCTGTGTGTGTGTGTGTTCACCAGTATATACATATATGCTTATGTGTGCGTTATCACCCTCGTGTGTCTCTGTGTGTGTGTGTGTGTCCAGAACGTATCACCTTATCTTATGTTGAACATGCAATGGGTGGATCAGCCTCATGGCATGACTGGAGGGAAGGGTTGGGTACCTATACTGTCATAGAGGAAGTGATTGCTGGCGATACATGAACACATTGGAAAGAAGAGGCAACAAGGACAATGTACATACGAGGAAGGAAGTAAGTGAATGTGGAGCAATGGTGGAAAAAAGCTGTTGAGGTGGACGAATAAACTGGTTCTTAGTGGATGTTGTGGGTGGATGTTGTGGAAAGTGGAGGAGAAGGAAGGGGGAAGGGTGTTGGTGGTGGTGGTGGTGGGGAAGGTAGACAAGATTGCTGTTTAGAAGTTGTGGAGTGACTGATGGATGTATGGGAGTTAGATATTGTATAGTGACTGATGTTGATGAAGAAAATAAAGATAGTGATGGAAGTGAAGAAGGAAATTGTGAAGACAAAAAATGTAGTATATATATATAGTAGTGGTGGTGGTAACAAGTAGAGGTGAAAGGAAAATGGGTAGTAGTGGTGTAACAAATAAAAGTGAAGGTACGATAGTAATATTAGTAGTAGTAGTAGTGGAGTGACAAGTGGACGTGAAGAAGATAGTGGTATTATTGGTATGACAAGTTGAGGTGAA
>JAWZYT010004658.1:0-32500 GCA_034508575.1 Petrolisthes manimaculis
AATAATTAGATAAATAATTAGGTAATTAATAGGTAAATAATTAGGTAAATAATTAGGTAAATAATTAGGTAAATGAATAGGTAAATGAATAGGTAGAAAAATAGGTAAATAAATAATAAATAAATAAATAAATAAATAAATAAATAAATACATAAATAAATTCGCAAACTTGAAAAGATTTGCTACAAAATAAACAGCGCAGAGCTCGTAGTTATCTTCAAGAAAAATAATAATAATAATAATAATAATGATAATGAAAATGATAATTGTAATAATAATGATAATAATAATAGTTATAGTAATAATAATAATAATGATAATAATAATAATAATAATAATAGAACGATAAAACAAAGAGAGAGAGAGAGAGAGAGAGAGAGAGAGAGAGAGAGAGAGAAAATTGTGTGATGTGTGTGTGTATATAAGGAGAGAGAGAGAGAGAGAGAGAGAGAGAGAGAGAGCAGGAAATGCGTGATAATGAATAAGAGCCTTCATAAATCGCTACCTTGTGTGTATGTATGTGTGTGTGTATGTGTGTGTGTGTATGTATGTATGTATGTAATGGGTCGTGGTGTGTTACCTCACTTTGGTTATCAATGATCATATTATACTCTCCCCTCACCTCTCCCTCACCTCTCCCTCACCTCTCCCTCACTCCTTACCTTCACCTTTCTCTCTCCCTCACCCCTCACCTCTCCCTCACCTCTCCCCTCACCTCTCTCTCACTCCTTACCTTCACCTTTCTCTCTCCCTCACCCCTCACCTCTCCCTCACTCCTTCCCTCACTCTCCCTCACTCCTTACCTTCACGCTTTCTCTCTCCTCCCTCCCCTCACCTCTCCCTCTCCTCACTCTCCCTTACTCCTTACCTTTCCTTCTTTCTTCTCCCTCCCTCTCCCTCACCTCTCCCTCCCTTACTCTCTCCCTTTCCCTCCTTCTCTTCCCCCTTCCTATCTCTCTCCTCCCTTCCTTCCTTCTTCCCTCTTTCATTACTGTTCTCTTTGTATCCATCTTTTTATTTTTTTCCTTTTTATTTTTCCTACCTAATCCCCCCTTCCTTATTTCCGTCATCGCAACACACACACACACACACACACACACACGGACACAGACACGGACATTCCCTCTCTCTTTCTCTCTCTCTCTCTCTCTTTCTCTCTTTCTCTCTCTCTTTCTGTGTGTGTGTGTGTGTCTGTGTGTGTTTATCTCCGTCACACACACACACACACACACACGCACGGACACAGACACGGACATTCTCTCTCTTTCTCTCTCTCTCTCTCTCTCTCTCTCTCTCTCTCTCTCTCTAAAAGTTGAGTCACACTATCATTATCAATCAATTTCAATTTCAATTCAATATTCACTCTCTCAAATTCGACTATGTACATACCTTAGCAGATAGTCAGATAGTCAGTTAGTTAGTCAGTTAGATAGTCAATTAGATAGTTAGTTAGATAGTTAGTTAGTTAGATAGTTAGATAGTCAGTTAGTCAATTTATTCTATCTATTCCTCTTTCTTCTATCTATTCCTCTTTCTCATATTATTCTTATTCTTTCCTTCTTTTTTTCTCCTCCTCCTCTTCCCTTTTCTTCTCCCTCTCTTTTTCTCCTCCTCCTCCTCCCTCTTTCTCCTTCCTTCTCTTCCCTTCTTCCCTCCTCCTTCTCTTCACTTCCCTTCTTCCCTCTTCCTCCTTCTCTTCACTTCTCTTCTCTTCTCCTCCTCCTCCACTTCCATAACTAACTTTGAATTTATACCAATATATTCCATTCCTAACTATTATTTTTCGCCATTCTATTTCCAGGAGTGAGGTGTGGTCGTGATGGCAGGGACGAGAGTGTATTTGTTGGCTTTGGTGCTGTATGTAAACCTAATCTCATCCCACCTCACACTAGCAGTCATCTGTAAGTCTAAAAAAATATTACTTCGTTCCCCTAAAGTACTTCAATCTTCCTCCATCCAATTATTTCCTGACATAGATAGATAGATAGATAGATGGTTAGATAGATGGATAGATGGATGGATGGTTAGATAGATAGATAGATAGATAGATAGATGGTTAGATAGATAGATAGATAGATAGAGTCGTGGTCAATAATAATAATAATCATCCACATATGGGTATTTCAAACAATTTACTGTGTAATGTTTTCACGTTCAACCCTCCCCACATACCCCCCCCCCACCCACACCTTCCCCCTACCACCCTTTCCCCTCCCCACATACCCCACTACCCACACCTTCCCCCTACCACCCATTTCCACATACCCCACTACCCACACCTTCCTATCTACCCCCAACAGTGCCACCTCAAATACGTAGCAGTGTTGGCCAAGTGATGGTTGATGAAGGAGAGACTGGTGTTGTACTCGAATGTAACCTGGAAATAGGCGATGATCCAATACGCTACAGATGGCTAAAGGTAACACACACAAAATATCCTGGCTGGCTGGCTCAGTAATAATAATAAATAATAATAATAATAATAATTCACAAAGGTAACACAAAATATCCTGGCAGTCTCAGGAATAATAATAATAATAATAACAGACACACATTCGTTTTTCATTTTCCTTGTGAGTTATTCTGCATATATATATATATATATATATATATATATATATATATATATATATATATATATATATATATATATATATATATATATATATATATATATATATATATATATATATATATATATATATATATTGTTTTATTATATTGTAACCTGACATAACAATATCTCTTATCATATATCCTAACACTTTATTACTACTATTATTATTATTATTATTATTATTATTATTATTCTAACCTAACCTAACACTTTATTACTATTATTATTATTACTATTACTACTACTACTACTACTACTACTACTACTACTACTACTATCATTCCACAGAACAATCAACTAGTGACTGGTATGTTGGGTTATGCTTATCGTCGGTATAAACAAGTATCCTTATCCCTTCACGAAATAGAAGTACAACACGCTGGTGAATACACGTGTGAAGCTTCGAACAGTGCTGGGGTCGACACAGCTACTATTACTGTCAATGTTGGTATGTAATATTAAACTTATAGTAGACTATTACACCCCCCCCCAAGCCTGTCCCCTACTCCCACATACACCCCTTTAATATATTCCAAATTTCATGATCAGTCAAATAATTTCTCTGTTTTTTAAATTATTATTATTATTATTATTATTACTTATTTTTTTTTCTATTTTTCTTCGTAATTAATAAATTACTATTATCATCATTATTGTCAGTATTATTATTATTATTATTGTCATTATTGTTATTACAATATTGTTATTATTATTATTATTATTATTATTATTATTACTATTATGATTATGATTGTTATTATTATTATTTCTACTATTATTATTATTCTTATTATTATTATTGTAATTACAGTATTATTATTATTATTATTATTATTATTATTAATATTACTATTATATACTATTATTATTATTATTATTATTATTATTATTAATATTACTATTATAATTATACTATTATTATTATTATTATTATTATTATTGTTTCAGCCAGTTCAGACAGACACGTGGTGACTAACGGAGGCGTCCCACATACTGATGAAACCTTAAGTAAGTATAGTATTAGTAGTATTAGTATTAGTATTATTATTAGTATTAGTATTAGTAGTATTATTATTATTATTATTATTATTATTAGTATTATTATTAGTATTAGTATTAGTATTAGTATTATTATTATTATTAGTATTAGTATTAGTATTATTTAAGTAAGTATATTAGGTTAAGTAAGATTAAGTATATTATTATTATTATTATTATTATTATTATTATTGTTATTATTATTATTAAGTAGGTATAGTATTATTATTTAAGTAAGTATTAAGTAGATATATTATTATTATTATTATTATTATTATTATTATTATTATTAAATAACTGAAAGTATATTATTATTATTATTAATATTATTATTAATATTATTTAAGTATCAATATTATTATTATTATTATTATTATTATTATTAATGAGTATAAATAATAATGGTAAATATTAACGAAATTACCGTTATTGTTTATGTTTTTTTTTCTACCTTCATTACCTATTTCTTTAGAACATTCTAAGACTATTTCCTTCTATGACATTTCCTCCACAAATGCCCCATTTCCAAGTTAGGGCATATTCAAATGGGGCATTTTGAAATTAACCTAACCTGACCTGACCTGACCTAACCTGACCTGACCTAACCTAACCTGACCTGACCTAACCTAACCTAACCTGACCTAACCTAACCTAGACCACAGCAGACTACCGGGACCTAACCTGGGCAGACTACCAGGACTTAACCTGGGCAGACTACTGGGACTTAACCTGGAAACTACAAACCTAATAATAATAATAATAATAATGTTGATTTGCAGTTACTGTATGTATAATCCTTAATCAATGCTCTTCTCTACCCCCCCCCCCTCCTCCCCCAACACACACACACACACACACACACACACACACACACACACACACACACACTTACCCATTCCCTAACACACACACTCACACACTCCCTCCCTCCCTCCCTTCCTTCCTTCCCTTCTCCCCTCCCCTCCCCAACACACACACACACACATATCCCAACACACACACACACACCTCCCCTCCTCCCCAACACACACACACACACACAGCCAGCATAGCCACGTCCCTGAGTGATGTACTGGCCGAGGGGAACTGTGAATGTGATGTTATGTTTCTACTTCACGCCTCCAACGACGCCCCAAGCAACACCCTGCCTGCCCAAGCAAACCTCGTCCATATTATTGCTGAGACTATGTACGTATATTGTGGGGGGGGGTTGTGGGGGGTGCAGGAATAGGGGACAGGCTTGGGGGGGGTTTGGGAATAGGGGACAGGCTTGAGGGGGGTTTGGGAATAGGGGGACAGGCACCGAATAATACCCTGCCTGCCCAAGTCAACCTCGTCCATATTATTGCTGAGACTATGTACGTATATTGGGGGGGTTTGTGGGGTGCGGGAATAGGGGACAGGCCTGGGGGGGGGGGGCTTAGGGGTGTGTGCGAATAGGGGACAGGCTCCGCATAACACCCTGCCTGCCCAAGCCAATTTCATCCATAATTTTGCTGAGATTATGTATGTATATTATTTTGCTGAGATTATGTACTGTATGTACAGTATATTATTTTGTCATTTAATTATTTTAGTGTGTGTGTTAGGGAGATATTAATGATCAGTGTATTATAATAGAAATAGACATTTTTATTATTATTATTATTATGATTATTATTGTTATTATTATTCTCTTATTCTCAATTTTTAAATTAACAGTGTGTCAGAGAGTGTAAGGATAGACTTTTTACTATCATCATTATTATTATTATTATTATCATTACTGTATTATTATTATTATTAGTAGTAGTAGCAGTAGCAGTATTATTATTATTATTATTATTATTATTATTATTATTATTATTATTATTATTATTATTATTATTATTATTATTATTATTATTATTATTATCATTACTGTATTATTATTTTTAGTAGTAGCAGTATTAGTATTATTATTATTATTATTATTATTATTATTACTGTATTATTATTATTATTATCATTACTGTATTATTATTTTTAGTAGTAGCAGTAGCAGTATTATTATTATTATTATTATTATTATTATTATTATCATTACTGTATTATTATTATTATTAGTAGTAGTAGTAGCAGTAGCAGTATTATTATTTATTATTATTATTATTACTGTATTATTATTATTATTATTATTATTATTATTATTATTATTATTATTATTATTATAGCCTTTTCTTAGCTACAATGTTTACCTTTACAGTGTATCAGAGAGTGTGAGGATAGGACTGATGACTTACTCCGACGACGTCACCCTTAAATTGGCGTTCGGTCGAGGCACCAACAAGTGTTCGCTGAGACAGGCGTTCCGGAACCTGACCCAACCCCTGTGGTCCACGCGTCTTGAACCGGTCGTACGGGCCGTGTTTAAACGCTTCAAGAAATCCAAGTCGGCGTGTAAAGTGCTGTGTGCGTTTTTTTACTTTGTTTGCTTCCGTTTTGTTTGTTAGTTAGTTAGTTAGTTCGTTCGTTAGTTAGTTAGTTCAGTGGTGTTTTTTTAATTTAGTTATTTATATATTGTCGGTGTGTAAAGTGCTGTGTGCGTTTGTTTGACTTTGCTTCCGTTTAGTTAGTTAGTTAGTTAGTTAGTTCAGTTATTTTTTATTTCATTTATATATTCTCTGGTTTTGTTAGTTAGTTCAGTGGTGTTTTTTTATTTCATTTATACTCTCATTTTGTTAGTTCAATGTTTTTTTATTTCTTTATATCATGATCACAGGGTTCTTAATTTCACTGTATATTTTGCATAATTACTGTATATTTTGCATAATTAATGTATTTTTTACATCATTCCTGTATTTATATTTACCTATTTTCCAACACCATAGTCCTACCCATCTTAAGTTTCCCTGGGGCTGGAGAGGGCTTACTATTTCCCTATTTTCCTAGTTACCTATTTCCTTATTTACCTATTTTCCTATTTCCCTATTTCCCTATTTCCCTAGTTACCTATTTTACTATTTACCTATTTACCTATTTTACTATTTACCTATTTACCTATTTTACTATTTCCCTATTAACCTATTTTCCTATTTTCCGAGTTACCTATTTACCTATATTCCTATTTCCCTATTTCCATAGTTACCTATTTTCCCTATTTCCCTATTTCCCTATTTACCTATTTTCTATTTCCCTAGTTACTTATTTTCCTATTTCCCTATTTACCCATTTTCCTATTTACCTATTTACCTATATTACTATTTTCCTAGTTACCTATTTTCCTATTTTCCCTAGTTACCTATTTCCCTATTTTCTATTTCCCTAGTTACTTATTTTCCTATTTCCCTATTTACCCATTTTCCTATTTCCCTATTTACCCATTTACCTATTTACCTATTTCCCTAGTTACCTATTTTACTATTTACCTAGTTTCCTATTTACCTATTTTCCCTAGTTACCTATTTACCTATTACCCTATTTTCCACCCCCACAGTCCTACCCATCTTTGGTTCTCTGGGGCTGGAAGGGGCGGACGTGATCGGGGCACAACAACTGAAGAAGCTGGGAGTACAGGTGTTCGTACTGGAAGTGACGGACTCTCCTCTGCCCAACGTGAGGGAGATGGTGTCCAAACGTGGTGATGGTCAACCCTATCACTGGCATGTACCTCTCAAATACTGGACCACCATTGTAATTAATATGAAGTATATGAGTGAAGGTAGGTTGATGGTGTGCTGAAATATATAGGGATAGATGGATAGATAGATAGATAGATAGACAGACAGACAGACAGATAGATAGATAGATAGATAGATAGATAGATAGATAGATAAATAGACAGACAGATATATAGACAGACAGACAGATAGATTGATAGATAGATAGATAGATAGATAGATAGATAGATAGATAGATAGATAGATAGATAGATAGACAGACAGACAGATAGACAGACAGACAGACAGACAGACATGTAGTATATGAGTGAAGATATGTACAGTTGTGGTCAAATATAATCAATCATCCATATAGGGGTACCTAACTCAGGTAAGAGTTTGACAGCTTCCCTCTGTTCCTTAGATGATAAACTTTACAATAAATAGGTTAACTACCATCTTTTAATTTAATACAAGCAGCTACACACTACTTAAAACAATAACACACACACACACACACACACACTACTTAAAACAATAACATCATATGTGAACGTGAAAACATTACACAGTAAATGGTTTGAGACCCATATGTGGATGATTATTATTGACCACAACTGTAGGTCTATTATTTCCCTTGGTTAATAATTCCCGCACCCCCTAAATTGCTCGTCCCCATACAGAGATTGTATCGTGCCCCCCCCGAGAAGAGGACCTGCCTGGAGTGTGTGTAGGTCTGTACCAGGAGTGTGGGAGTGATGTGGAGTGTTTAGGTGCTGGTTTGGGCTACGGGTGTGTCAATGGAACGTGTCGTTATCTGGAGTGTAATGCCAATCCCAGGGCACCGGGTAAGTCCATTTATTTAGTTGAAACTGGTAACGTTCTTTCGTTTGCATGCTTACAAACCAACCAACCACAACTAACAAACAAATGACTGTAAAATGGACCCCTTATCAACAACACCTCATAATTTTATACAGGGCGTTCCTCGACTTTCTTTTCCCACTTTGTCAAATGAAAGTAGACGTATTTCTAAGATAAAAACACTCTATAAACATACCTCTTCTGAGATGTAGTTTGGCAGTTATGTCGAAATTAAAAAAGTACACAAACGTCACCATTGCCTACCACCTCCCTCCTCCCCTTATACACACATTTTTAATTTCAACATAATGATCTTTATTATTATTATTATTATTATTATTATTATTATTATTATTATTATTATTTTTATTATTATTATGAGGTATTGGAAAGCTAACTGAAATATAATCATGTAAACAATAGCTAATAATGTAAACAATAGCTAATAATGTAAACGATAGCTAATAATGTAAACGATAGCTAATACGTGAACTTGAACTTGATAATGTAAACAATAACTAAACATGTAAACAAAAGTTAAACATATAAACAATAGGTAATGGAAATATTCTGTGCCGTTCCCGTTACATACAGGCTGTTGTGACCCAACCAGCGGTATGGGTCAGTATTGGTGTGGTGATGTGACGGGACAATGTTCGGGTCCAAACTCCATATGTGACGGTCGTATACAGTGTATGAACGGTGCCGACGAGGATAGATGCTGGGACCGTAAGTATATAATCAATTCTCTCTCCTCCATAAAATATATAATCAATTCTCTCCCTCCCACAAAAAATATACTGTAATCAATTCTCTCTCCCCCACAAAATATATAATCAATTCTCTCTCCCTCCCAAAATATATAATCAATTCTCTCCCCCACAAAATATATAATCAATTCTCTCTCCCCCCCACAAAATATATACCGTAATCAATTCTCTCCCTCCCAAAATATATAATCAATTCTCTCCCTCCCCAAAAATATATAATCAATTCTCTCTCCCTCCTCCCACACACACACACACAGAGAAATGCCCGTCCGACAAGATAGCCCGTTGTGAGTCGAGTATCTTGTGCTTGGGACTGATGGATCTGTGTAATGGTGAACCAGAATGTCCTGAAGGTGAAGATGAAGATCCTCGCTTCTGTCGTTCCTTCCCTTGTCCCACTGACCGGCCCTTTAGGTGAGGGAGGTGAAGGAGTTGCAATTTTGTCCACGTACCCTTTAGCTGTCCTGCCTATCCTTGTTTCTCCTATCCCATCCTTACTTCTCCTGTCCCACTGACCGGCCCTTTAGGTGAGGGAGGTGAAGGAGTTGCAATTTTGTCCACGTACCCTTTAGCTGTCCTGCCTATCCTTCTTTCTCCTATCCCATCCTTACTTCTCCTGTCCCACTGACCGTCCATTTAGGTGAGGGAGGCGGAGTTTCAATTTTGTCCACGTACCCTTTAGCTGTCCTGCCTGTCCTTCTTTCTCCTATCCCATCCTTCGTTCTCCTATCCCATCCTTACTTCTCCTGTCCCACTGACCGGCCCTTTAGGTGAGGGAGGCGAGGAGTTTCATTTTTTTCCCCTAACCCATTAGCTGTCCTACCTGTCCTTCTTTTACTACAACACATACAGTCATAGATTTTTTGTTTACATTTTATTTACAACATCCACAACCTTTCTCCTTACACACACACTCATTGCCTTTTGTTTACATTTTATTTACAACATCCACAACCTTTCTCCTTACACACACACTCATTGCCTTTTGTTTACATTTTATTTCCTACATCACAGCTCTTTCTCCTTTCACACACACACACACAAACACACACACTCATAGCTTCTTTTTGTTTACATTTTATTACACACACACACACACACATACACACACACTCATAGCTTCTACTTATTAACAGGTGTCGTAGTGGTAAATGCATAGCGACGGAGAGCCTGTGTGACGGTGTATTCAAAGACTGTGACGAGGGAGAGGACGAGAACTTGGACTACTGTAACCGCGTGCACCGATGCCCGAGCACGCGTCCCTTCAAGTGCGACTACGGCATCTGCATCACCGAGCGGATGGTGTGCGACCGATCCTTCAACTGCCTGGATGCAACGGATGAACTGGAGTGTGAGAGGAAGAACTGTCCCTCTGATCGCCCCTTCAAATGTGCAGGCAACGGAGGACACTGTATAGCCATGGACTTGGTGTGTTGTTGTTGTTGTTGTGTGTGTGTGTGTGTGTGTGTGTGTGTGTGTGTGTGTTATTGTTTTAAGTAGTGTGTAGCTGCTTGTATTAAATTAAAAGATGGTAGTTAACGTGTGTGTGTGTGTTATTGTTTTAAGTAGTGTGTAGCTGCTTGTATTAAATTAAAAGATGGTAGTTAACCTATTTATTGTAAAGTTTATCATCTAAGGAACAGAGGGAAGCTGTCAAACTCTTACCTGAGTTAGGTACCCCTATATGGATGATTATATTTGACCACAACTGTACATACATACATACGTTTACTCTAGCTGGCACCACACTCCTCAACTCCTTATTCCATCCCTCAACTCCTCATTCCATCCGTCAACAGGTGTGCAACGGAATAATTGATGGTTGTGATGATGGCTCAGACGAACACAACTGTACAAACATCGCCTGTCCAGTGGCCAGCTTCAAATGTTTCAGTGGCATTTGTATTGATTCGTGAGTAGTGAGAGAGAGTGAGTAGAGAGAGAGAGTAGAGAGAGAGTAGAGAGAGAGTAGAGAGTGAGAGTAGAGAGAGAGTAGAGAGAGAGTAGAGAGAGAGTAGAGAGAGTAGAGAGTGAGATAGATAGATAGATAGATAGATAGATAGATAGATAGAAAGAGAGAGAGAGAGTGAGTGAGTGAATGAGTGAGTGAGAGAGAGAGAGAGAGAGAGAAGAGTGTTATAGGTGTGTGTGTAATATTTCTGGCAATGAATGAAAGAGAGAAGAGTGTGTGTGTGTGTGTGTGTGTGTATAATATGTGGTGTGGCAATGAGAGAGAGAGAGAGAGAGAAAGAAAGAGAAAAAGAGAGAGAGAGAGAGAGAAAAAAAAAAGAGAGAGAGAGCGAGCGAGCGAAACCAAACTAAATCGGTCATACTGAAATAATCCTTCTGCCTTTTCAGATGGCTAGTGTGTGATGGTCGTAATGATTGTGGTGACGGCAGTGATGAGTATGATTGTGATGAAGTTGACGACATCACCACCACTACTACCACCTCGAGACCAACTTGCCGTGAGGGACAATTTCTGTGTCAGAGTGGTGCCTGTATATCAGAAAAGAAGGTACAGTAAACTTATAGGAATTCCATGTGTTTTCCCAGCCCTTCTTATATAGGTATGTCCCTGTTCACCCTATTCTTACACACCCCAAACCCCCCCCAAGCCTGTCCCCTACTCCCACACCCACTTAATGACTAACACCATGAATTGGTAGGCATAAAGGCTTAACACCCATAGTTTTAAAACATTTGAGGTCCCTTACTGGAGCTCTATGAACCCTCCAAACTACTCCAGGCAACAGATTCCCTATTCAAAACACTGAAGGGTTCTGTGGCCTGGATTATTTGGAGGGTTCATAGAGCTCCAGTAAGGGACCTCAATTTTTTTTAACTTAATGTTCTTCAGTAGTGTGTTGTTGTTGTGTTAGATATGATAGTAGTGATGAATATAGAACACTACAGGAGGTGGTACTGTTATTATTACACACACTCTTCCTTCAATGTTGAGGTGTGTTGAATTTGCAGGTAAAGACAAGCAGAAAGATGAGAAGAATAAATTTGCCAAAATAAATATAAAAATAGGAGAATAAATTTGCCAAAATAAATATAAAAATAGGAGAATAAATTTGCCAAAATAAATATAAAAATAGGAGAATAAATTTGCCAAAATAAATTTAAAAATAGGAGAATAAATTTGCCAAAATAAATATAAAAATAGGAGAATAAATTTGCCGTACGTTAATATCATCAATGGTATTTTTCTTTCCCTCTTATTTGATGTGATTAACGTGTGTGTTCCGACAGGTGTGTAACGGACGACGAAACTGTCTCAACGGAGATGACGAACTGGACTGTGACGCCCGTCCCTGTCACACCAACCGGCCCCACCGCTGTCACGACGGAACCTGTGTGTCCGCCAGCGCACCTTGTAACGGATTCAAGGATTGCAGAGACGGATCAGACGAGATTAACTGTACCCAAGACAAACCAGACGACACGGACGGAGACGAGGATTATGAAGAAGAGGATTATGACAACCCTGGCGAGGATTATGACTACGAGGAGGAATATACAGTCACTGAGGATTACAGAAACAACAACAATAACAACAACAACAGAGATGGACCAGTGTTGTCTGTTCCCTCAGCCGTTCCCACAACACCTCCAATGAAACCCAAAGATGATGATGATGATGATGATGATGATATTGTCCAAGTGCCTGAACCCAAACCAGAGACAACCCTGGAGGACGAGGCGGACCACCACGAGGACGACACGGACAAGGGTGACATAGAGGACATGGAAACAATACTGGAAGAACCCAAACCAGAAGATGTCCAAACAGCAGCATCCAGTGAACAGGGTTTGTCCACGGGCATCTGTGTTACCTCTCTATGTGTCCCACTTGTACTGGTAAACATAGTGGCTCTTAATCTAGCCAATGTTTGGATGAGGTGAATCAAGGTTTGAGGAAGATGCTTTGGTAAATTTGAGGTTTACCCACTCCTGCAAATTCTCGACAATGTTTGGATGAGGTGAATGAAGGTTTGGAGAGATCTCGGGGTCTTCGGTAAACTGCAAACTCTGCCGGGAAACGAGGAAACGAATCTTTGTTTGGATGAGTTGGTAACACTTGCATTTCCCCTATTGAGTGGGAAGTATAATTATGAGTGTTGGTAAATCTGGAGCAACTGTATCCTCCAAACTATTCCAAGCAACAACAACAACAACAGAACACCATTATTTTTGTTCATGTGTGTGTCCTGTTGTTGTTTCCTGGCATACTTTGGAGGAATTAAGGCACTCCAATGTAACAAAAGTGAATTACCACCTTCATTGGTTTAAGGGGAAATTCTCTTTGGTAAATTGGAAGGCTACTATACTCTGTTCAAAATTTGTGTTCCACTATAGCCTCTATCTATCTAGCTATTTCTATCTGTCTATCTATTGCTATTTCTATTGCCAACCAAACAATAATCTCATCTTAACTTGACGTGCGATAATGGGCATTTTTTTTGTGGCGTTGTAAGACGGGAAGAATCGTATGTTTACAGATGACCAGTGTGTGTGTATGTGTGTGTGTATGAGCAAATTGTTTTTTTTTTGTTTTTTTTTCAATGCGAATATAGCGATGAAGATTGTTTTCGTCCAAGATAAAGTTTAATACAACCACCCTAAAGCTTGTGAATGTACAGTTGTGATCAATAATAATCATCCACATATGGGTCTCAAAACAATTTACTGTGTAATGTTTTCACGTTCACATAATAATGATGTTATTGTTTTAAGTAGTGTGTAGCTGCTTGTATTAAATTAAGAGATGGTAGTTAACCTACTTATTGGAAAGTTTATCATCTAAGGAACAGAGGGAAGCTGTCAAACTCTTACCTGAGTTAGGTACCCCTATATGGATGATTATATCAGACCGTGAATGTACACTATTGATACATAATTTCTGACCAGTGTGTGAGGAGCAGAAAGCTTAGATTGAATCACCTACTATGGCTAATTTTCCCACCCAGTAAACCTATAGGAACTGAGTTTGAATGCAGGGTGTGTGTAATGCCTGATGTTCACTGGTCACAAATTACTCATCACATATATATATACACTCTGCTCTTTTTTTATTACAGGTTAGGTTGGTGAAGGGGTCGCATAAAGTGAATTTTGCATACATAAAGTAAATTGTACATTTCCATAAGAAATAATGGTACTTTAACTTGTAAATGGAGCCTCCTTGTTCCTGTTATTTTAAGATTTCGTGTAAATTGCATTTATTCCATTTTTTTCATGATACGCACTATTTCAAATTCGCATAATTTAATCTCGCATAAAATGAGAGGAGAGTGTACTGAAATGACTGAACTTATTGTGTCGATTGGATGAATGATAAATATTATACAGTTTCTTAATTAATAGTATGAAAGCTTACCTTAGTACTCTAGCTATACTCTGTTCAAAACTTGTGTTCCATTTTCCTCTATCTATCTATCTATATCTTTCTATCTATCTATCTCTGTTTCTATTTCTATCTATCTAAGCATAAGAGGTCAGCGGAACACAAGTTTTGAACAGACTATAGTTATTATATTTTATTTATTTTTTTAGCTGTTACTGTATTTACACCATTGATAATGTCACAAGTTTAGTACAACTATCTATATATTATAATTGTAATGCCAAAGCAGTTTTTAGGAAACTTTCCCACCATCAGTCCTAATTCTTACTCTGTGTGTGTGAAGCCATTGTAGATATCTGTCCACGATGCAATACACACAAACACACTCACCAACAATATACACACAAACACACTCACTAACACAACATACACACTCACTAACAACACAACATACACACAAACACACTCACCAACAATATCCACACAAACACACTCACTAACAACACAACATACACACTCACTAACAACACAACACTCCAATATTAAACACATTATGGAAGACTGAAATACACACCAACACAACACAACACAACATACTCTGAGGGCACTGTGGGAGAGTCATGGTTCAGGCTTTCCTCAGGAACTCGGTGCTGCTCGGTCAGACATCTTGACAAACTTCAACAACAACAACAACTGTGTGATGATGTGTAATATTGTTGCCACCATTAGTAAACACAGTGTATGTAAGGCAACCATTGTATGCAGTGATTAATTTAGTGTGTGTGTGTGTGTGTGTGTGTGTGTGTGTAATCAGGTAATCACAATGCTGCTCCACCTGTGTATAGAACTATATATTAATTATAATGTACAGTTGGCTCCACTCCCGCGTTGACAATGTTGGTCCAGTCAGAAATTCGAATCCCGATCCACAAGGAACCCTGTGATGTTGTCAGAAAATTGTAGGTAAACGAGTGTTGTAAATATTGCCACCAAACACACACACACACACATAGTACACACTACCACATCATCGTATACACCACAGAGGTTCTTGCATATGGTCCTAGGACAGGTTAAGATACTGATGAAGTTAAGTATAATTTCAGACATACATACTACAGAAATATTCCTGTGTATAAGTATTTGTATGATTGTGTATGGAGTTAGAGAATAACAAATCATACAGTATTATTCTGTATGCTATTATTATGTATGTCATTTGCCTTAATAATCTAATATGTCTAACTAACTGTAGTATTTATTAACCAGGGAAGATGTGCCTTTTTTGTGTTATAATAAATCACTCCACGTGACAGAATATAAACAATATGTATGGCAGTAACATTTTTGTTCAGTATTTGCAAGAAAATGTTTAAATATCATTTTCTTAAACGGGAAATAAATTTTTTGGACGTACAGTTGGCTCCACTTCCGCGTTTCTCCCCTGTCGTTGCCAATGTTGGGCCAGTCAGAAATTCGAATTCCGATCCACCCCCCCCCCCTAATTCCCACACTCTTAAATATTTCTAATTTTTTTGTACATATTTTTTGTTTGTTTTCATCTTTTGTGTATAGACAGACTATTATATAATAAACTTGTAACATCCAAATCAAGTAATAATGAAGGTATTAATTGCAGTATTTATCTATATAAGAGAGTGAACGAGTGTTAGGTGGAGAGGTACAGTTGGCTCCACTTCCGCATTTCTCCCCTGTCGTTGCCAATGTTGGGCCAGTCAGAAATTCAAATTCCTATTCACAAGTTTAAATATTGGAAACATTTATATCTTTCACTCTAAGGATATCAATGTTTCAAATATTATAACTTGTGGATCGGGATTCGGATTTCTGACTGGCCCAACATTGGCAACGACAGGGGAGAAACGCGGGAGTGGAGCCAACTGTATGTGAGGAAGAGTGAGGTGGAGAGGTATGTGAGGGAGAGTGAGGTGGAGGGATGGAGTGGAGAGGTATGTGAGGGAGAGTGAGGTGGAGAGGTATGTAAGGGGATGAAGGCGTCTGGCAATAGATATATAGATATATATTTATCTATAGTTGTCAGCATTATAATAGTTGTTGATCAATGTTGCTTTCTTTTACTCCCTGTGCAACAAGATCAATATCAATAGGATCAAACTGCACATCTGTGTTGTACATTATTGTAAAAAAAATGAATAAAATTAATCACCAACATAAAGTGTTTTAGTAATGCATCTTACTTTCTATTACATTGTCAAACTATTATGTCAAGTACAGTAGTGCAGTCCAGTTCCTTTGGAAATTGGAGTAGGGGCAGGCTTGGGGGGTGCAGGAGTAGGGGACAGGCTTGGGGGGGTGCAGGAGTAGGGGACAGGCTTGGGGGGATTAGGGATTAGGGGACAGGCTTTCTACCCACCCCAATATGAAGGGTAGAAGTGTGAGTATGGAAGTGAAAAAGGGACTACGAAATAGTATAATCCTGCCAACACTGACGTATGTGTCAGAGACCTGGACATGGAGTATATAAGGGCTCATCAGTCAAGAATAGATGCTGTGGAAATGAGTTATCTGAGAGGTGCATGTGGGGTGTCTAGGTGGGATGGAGAAAGTAATGAGAGTGTGTATGAGAGATGTGGTATGAGTGAGAAGGCAACTGGTATTGTGTGTGCTTTCTACGACAAACTTACCATATTGTAGAGTCTTTTAAGGGGGTGCGGAAATAGGGGGACAGGGTTTCTACCCTCCCTCCAAAGCCTGTCCCCCTATTCCCCCCCCCCATGCCTGTCCCCCTATTCCCACACCCCCCCCCCCCCCCCCATGCCTGTCCCCCTACTCCCATGCCCCCCTTATAAGAAAACAATTAATTTTACACAAGTTTCACCACAAATATTTTTAAAACAATTTTTTTTCTTTTATTAATCTGATAATTTTCTATATTTGGGTCAAAATATGAATATACAAAAATGTTCATTTTTATATTTTGTTTTTTTGACAGGTGAGAGTGAGTGAGTCTTATTAATATAAATAATTTTTTTTTATAATTATTATGTGACTCTTACTAATACAAATAATTTTTTTATAATTATTATCTGTGCATGTGTTGGTTCCAATAAAGTAATTTCCTAACTCAAAACTAACTTACATAACAAAAACACGGTAAAAGTGTATTGCAAAAAATATTCATCTATTAAATATTAATAAAATCAAGTGCCACACCAATACCCAAGTTAATCTTTATGTAGAGTAACTGTTGTGGTCAATAATAATAATAATCATCCACATATGGGTCTCAAACCATTTACTGTGTAATGTTTTCACGTTCACATATGATGTTATTGTTTTAAGTAGTGTGTGTGTGTATGTATGTATGTGTGTGTGTGTGTGTGTTATTGTTTTAAGTAGTATGTGTGTGTATGTATGTATGTGTGTGTGTGTTATTGTTTTAAGTAGTGTGTAGCTGCTTGTATTAAATTAAAAGATGGTAGTTAACGTGTGTGTGTGTGTGTGTGTGTTATTGTTTTAAGTAGTGTGTAGCTGCTTGTATTAAATTAAAAGATGGTAGTTAACCTATTTATTGTAAAGTTTATCATCTAAGGAACAGAGGGAAGCTGTCAAACTTTTACCTGAGTTAGGTACCCCTATATGGATGATTATATTTGACCACGACTGTACACTTCGAGTTCACAGGAAAAAAAAAAAAAAAAATCTCGCACTACTTAATACTTTGTTTGTCATTTAATCTGGCAACAGTGATTTTATATATTTTTTTTTTATATAGTTCATTATATTGATATGTACTACAGTGTACAGTTGTGTATTGTACTAATTTCATGCACCCCCCCCCCCAAGCTTGTCCCCTTATTCCCCCCCCAGCCCAAGCCTGTCCCTTAATCCCAAACCCCCCATTAAGGAATTTCATATAAAACATTCATACTTAACTAACTAAAAAATAACTATAAAGAGAACAGTGAACACTTTGAAGAACTTTGAAGAACTTTTTTCATAAATGAGTTTACAAAGGTGAACAAAGTTAGTAATAGAAGAATATTTTTTTCAAAGCCTCTTATCTATATTCAACACAAATAATAATAATAATACCCGTAGTTTTAAAACATTTGAGGTCCCTTACTGGAGCTCTATGAACCCTCCAAATAATCCAGGCCACAAAACCCTTCAGTGTTTTGAATAGGGAATCTGTTGCCTGGAGTAGTTTGGAGGGTTCATAGAGCTCCAGTAAGGGACCTCAAATGTTTTAAAACTATGGGTGTAAATCCTTAACACTCACTCGACATCATCATCATTGCCTTATAATCAATTTGCAATACATTAAATTATGCAGTCGAGGTCAAATAATATAGTAATCATCCATATACGGGTAACTTATATAGGTATAACTTATATAGGGGTAACTCACTCAAGTAAGAGTTTGACAGCTTCCCTCTGTTCCTTAGATGATGATAAACTTTTCAATAAATAGGTTAACTACCATCTTTTAATTTAATACAAGCAGCTACACACTACTTAAAACAATAACATCATAATTATTATTTTTTATGTGAACGTGAAAACATTAGACAGTAAATTGTTTGAGACCCAAATGTGGATGATTATTATTATTATTATTGACCGCGACTGTAATATTTAACCAGTTATTCTTGTAAATACTAAAGTATCTATAACTATAAACATGAGCCACTTGCTTTAAGACAGTTAACCATTCAGGAAAACCCACAAGAAATAATAATAACAAAAAAATTCACTTTCATCCTTCTGACAGAATAACATCACCTATTTTTTTTTAACCTTTGCTTAATAATATACATGTTTAAAAAATACAAATAACATTATATTGTACCAGTGCACATACATACATACATACGTACAGTTGCCCACACGTGAATCTGGTACGCCTGAAAGTGAGCAAAATTAATAGTTTGTTGAGAAGCAGATAGTAATAATAGTTTAACTGTCTGCCTTGTCAACAAATTACATCTTTTTTCACTGTTCTTTATTTTGTAGCCAAGCATCTCACAAGTAATTATACTCTGTTCAAAACTTGTGTTCCTTTTGGCCTCTTATGCTTAGATAGATAGAAATAGATAGATAGATATAGGTAGATAGAAATAGATAGATAGAAATAGCTAGATAGCTAGATAGATAGATAGCTAGATAGATAGATAGAAATAGATTGATAGATAGAAATAGCTAGCTAGATAGAGGTTAGTGGAACACAAGTTTTGAACGGACTATAGTCGTATCAGCTTCATGTGTGTCCAACTGTACAAAATCATATGAGAAAAACCATCCGTGCCATAAAACAGTAACACACACATTTTTACCAAGGTGTTTAAATGATAATAATAATAATAATCTAAGGGTCGCTTCCACAGTGGTATTTGTTTGTTAGCTTCCCAACCAACCGCACTTATAAGGCTTCAATATTTTACAAAAGGTGATTGAATATCCACATTCACAAATATCTATCTAACATATCCAAATTCATTAAATAATTCACCCATATGTCATTTAATAATAATAATAATAATAATAATGAAGATCACTATATAGTTTACTCACCAAATTCATTAAATAATTCACCCCTAAGTCCTTCAATAAACATCTACGGTAACATTCTTTAGTTTGGGTGCTTACAAACTAATACCAACAACCACTGTGGAATCTACCCTAAGCAATATATTCATTGTTATATGCTACTGTATATTTTATCACCCTGCCTCACCTTATATTATCAACTTTCTCATATTACGTTACATAAAAAAAAACATATTGCCTCTACACTCACAAAAACAGAGTGTGGAATTTGTAAATGATGTGAGTACAGTACAAAATATTACACACTTCATTTCAGTCTGTACTTTTTTTTTTTTTGTCAATATCAAATAAATTTTAGAAGCCAATTATGTGTGTGTGTGTGTGTATTGTTGTTGTTTTCATTCTGTCTGCAACATGAAGGAGTGTGTGTGTGTGTGTGTATGTTGTTGACTTTTCATTCTGTCTGCAACATGAAGGTGTGTGTGTGTGTTCATTTATAAGCATTACAACGTACAGTACAGTGTATGTACAGTTGTGGTCAAATATAATCATCCATATAGGGGTACCTAACTCATGTAAGAGTTTGACAGCTTCCCTCTGTTCCTTAGATGATAAACTTTCCATTAAATAGGTTAACTACCATCTTTTAATTTAATACAAGCAGCTACACACTACTTAAAACAATAACATCATATGTGAACGTGAAAACATTACACAGTAAATTGTATAAGATGCCGACATGTGGATGATTATTATTGACTACAACTGTACAAACTGCATATATTTTAATTTTTTAACCCTGGAAGAGAGAGATGTGTTTAAAAATAAGTTGATGTGATTGTTAACAGATTATGTGTGTATACTGTGTGTGTGTGTGTGTGTGTGTGTAAAGAAATTGTTTGTAAATGACTGAATTCTAGAGGATTATCATAATATGAAGTGGTGTGTGTGTGTACCAGTATGTATGAATGTATGTGTGTATATATGTGTGTCTATTTATGTATATGTACTGTATGTATGTGTGTGTGTGTGTGTGTGTGTGTGTGTGTGTGTGTGTGTGTGTGTGTGTGTGTGTGTGTGATGAAGAAAGAAGTGACTGACATGTGCTAATAGTACACACAGAAAAAAAACAAAAAAAAAAACATGTGGAAATGTGTGTGTGTGTGTGTCAGGCAGGAGTGGTGCAAAGTACATACGTATAAAAAGAAGTGGTAGTGTGTGTGTGTGTGTGTGTTAGAAGCGTGTGTGTATGTAAACGCTGGAGAAGTCGTGTTCTCCTTAGCAGAGGCGCTTGGCGTGTTTGAAGACCTCATTGGTGGTGTGTGTGTGTGTGTGTGTGTGTTAGAAGCGTGTGCGTATGTAAACACTGGAGAAGTCGTGTTTGAAGACCTCATTGGTGGTGTGTGTGTGTGTGTGTGTGTGTGTTAGAAGCGTGTGCGTATGTAAACACTGGAGACGTCGTGTTCTCCGTAGCCGAGTCGTTTGGCGTGTTTGAAGACTTCATTAGTGGCAGCGGTGAGAGGCAGAGGTAATTCCAGTGTGTCTCCCATCAACATACCTAACCTTAAGTCCTTCTGCATGTGTTGGAGAGGAAGGTGTGTTGGGAAACCACCTTCAATAATGGCTGCAACAGAAAAACAAATTACAATATATGGCTTAAAACACAATGATAGAATAGTAGAATAACACAATAATACAATAGAATATGTGGGTTATAATAGAATAATAGAATGTGTGGGTTACAACAGAATAATAGAATAGAATGTGTGGCTTACAACAGAATAATAGAATGTGTGGGTTACAACAGAATAATAGAATAGTAGAATAATATGTAATATGTAACAGAAGGAAATATACATATCCTTCTGTAATACATACTTATAATATAGCATGTATAATAGAAGGAAAATTGTAATACATACTTATAATCCTTATAAAACAACTATGGACATTAGTATATATAATGTTGTATTAAAAGTTTTACCCGTACAGTTTGTTAATATTACACTAAGTGACTGACTGACTGACTGACTAACTGTTTATTCTCAGATATATTTCAGCAACTATATAACTAACTGACTGTTTATTACCCTACCTAACTGACTGACTGTTTGTTTTGGGATATAATTCAGCAACTAAATAACTGACTGACGTTTATTACTGGATATATTTCAGCAACTAAATAACTAACTGAGTGACTGTTTATTACTGGATATAATACACCAACTAACTGACTGACTGACTGTTTATTCAAGGATATATTTCAGCAACTAAATAACTAACTGATTGACTGACTGACTGACGTTTATTCAAGGATATATTTCAGCAACTGAATAACTGAGTGAGTGAGTGAGTGAGTGAGTGAGTGAGTGTTTCTAGCCTTGTACCTTTTCCCTTCTCAACCATGAGTGGACAGGCGAGTGATGTGAGTTCCATTATCTCCATAACATCTTTCTGTTGTAACCCAGCTCTGTCCGCTAATGCCATGCCTTCCGCTAGTCCTGCCAACGTCACTCCTGCCATCACCTGTAGGACTAGGTTCATCTTGCTGGCATTACCAACCTCACCTGTAATTAAGAGTATTATATTACTACCAATCTCACCTGTAATTAAGAGTATTATATTATTACCAACCTCACCTGTAATTAATAGTATTACAGTATTAACAACCTCACCTGTAATTAAGAGTATTATATTACTACCAACCTCACCTGTAATTAAGAGTATTATATTATTAGCAACCTCACCTGTAATTAATAACAATCTTACCAAAATAGAAACATAAAAATAAATGAAAATAATAACATTAATAAATTTACCAAAATAGAAAAATAAAAATAAATGAAAATCATAATAATAATAATCTTATCAAAATAGAAAAATAAAAATAAATAAATATTAATAATAATAATCATCTTATGAAACTAGAAAAATAAATATAAAAATAAATAAAAATAATAATAATAATAATCTTACTAAACTAGAAAAATAAAAATAATAACAATAAACTTACCTAAATAAATAGAGAAAAAATCTTACGTAAATAGATAATGAAAAAAATAACAATAATAATCTTACTAATAAAACAATAAAAATAATAATAATAATAATAAAACAATAAAAATAATAATAATAAAACAATAAAAATAATAATAAAAAAACAACTTACCTAAATAGAAAGAATTCTTGCCCATGGCTTGGAAGCAACTCTGGCAGTCATCAAAGAGTGACCTGTCTCCAGCAGCCAGTATGACCAGTGTCCCTTCCTCAGCTTGTACCTTACTGCCTTGTACCTGTGCCTCCAGGTATCTGCCACCACGACCACTGATAGCCTAAACAACAACAAGATATTATAATAATAATAATAATAATAATAATAATAATAATAATAATAATTGTACCTGCCACCACGACCACTGATAGCCTAAACCTTATATTCAAGTCGTGACGTGTGTGTGTGAGCAGTTGACCTGGGCCACGGTAATGGGCTTGGTGAAGCCTATGTCCAGTGTCGGAACATTAAAAAAAAAAAAAAAAAAAAAAAAAAAAAAAAAAAAAAAAAAATGTATTCCATGTTCACTCTAAAACTTTGTATACAATGTGTAACCTGTATGAATAAACATATTAAAACCCACAATCTCTTAGTCTCCTTTCAAACCTCACCAGGAGACTAATGTAGCAGGTGACTACAGTAGTTAACCATTCTATCATGAGGCCTTCCTTTCAACACACACATCATCATTTTGGTTTAACGTGGGTATTTTCACGTTTAGGATTGGGGTTGGACGGGTGATCACTGTTCTCCACATCTGTCTATCTTATACCATATGTTCTTCTATTACCATTAAATTCTTATCTTCCATTACACACCACCTCCACTTTTTCTTGGGCCTTCCCACCGGTTGTACTTAGATAATTCACTTACAGAACGAATTATTTAGTTTACTTATCAAAGGGGGTGTGGGAGTAGGGGACAGGCTTGGGTTTTTTTGGGGGGTGCGGGAGTAGGGAGACAGGCTTGGGGGGGTTATGGGTGGGTGTGGGAATAGGGGACAGGCTTTTTACCCCTCCCCTCTCCACCCCAAGCCTGTCCCCCTAACCTCGCACCCCCCCAACCCTGTCCCCATATTCCCCCCCCCCCCCCCCCTGTAACCAACACTACCCACCTCAGCAATGTCCTGGGAAGTCTCTGCGTCAATGCCCGTCATTTCTACGTAACCTTTATCTGCAGACATTTCTTGTAGAACTCCACAGTTACCAAACACCATCTGTAAATATATCACCATGTAAATAGTACTGTATATCACAACATCATGATAATAATAATAATAATGTTTGTTAGATAATGATTAATATTGTACTTAATATCATGCAATTTAAATATCACATAATAATAATAATAATAATAATAATAATAATAATAATAATGGTCATTAGATAATGATTAATACTATACTTAATATCATGCAAATTAAATATCACATCATAATAATAATAATAATGTTAGTTAGATATTGATTAATGCTGAATATTTTTACACTGGTAGTATTAAATATTACAGAATAACTCGGTTTTTTACCCACACCACTTCTGTCTGTTTCTGTGTGTGTGTGTGTGTGTGTGTAGACTATGTTATTACTGTAGTTTGTCTGTGTGTGTGTGTGTGTTTATAATTATTACAGTACTTACATTTTTGGCCACCTGAGGATGTATCTGTATGTATGTATGTATGTATGTGTGTGTGTGTGTGTGTGTGTGTATATACTTACATTTTTAGCCACCTGTGGGTCTGACACACATGAGAAGGTAATATCAGCTGAGGCAATCACATCTGAAGGTGTCATCATTTCCTTGGCACCAGCTGTTACAAAATCACCACACTGAAACAACAAATTAAATAAATAAATATAAATATATTTATATACGGTATATATACAAAGAATAGAAAAGGCTTGGGGGGGTTTTGGGGGTTGCAGGAGTAGGGGGACAGGCTTGGGGGGTTAGGAGGGTGCAGGAATAGGGGGACAGACTTTCCACCCACCCCAAGCCTGTCCCCATATTCCCACACCCCCCAAGCCTGTCCCCATATTCCCGCACCCCCCCAAACCTGTCCCCTACTCCCACACCCCCTTAATTAAATGTCTCAATTACCGCTAAACTAAGAAAAAAAAAGATCACATCAATAGAGTATTTTCTTTTCAGAATTAATAAAGCAGGCATAGGCCAAATTATCGGGTAAAAAAATTCGGACACCCTGTATATATACATATACTGTATATACAAAATATAGTAAATATATATATATAAAATAGTAAATAAACAAAGTAAATGTAACTTATATGATACAGACTGTTTAATTAAAATGGTAATTTTTTTTGTTACATTGGAGTGCCTTTATTCCCCCACCGTGTGTCCCCCTATTCCTGCACCCCCCTACTCCCCCAAGCCTGTCCCCTAATGAAACAGAACAGAAGAGCAAAAATAATAAGTATTCTGTATATTAGGGGGATGCGGGAATTAGAAGTATATAACACGTGAAAAATATCTATATAGGTTATAAATAAACTCAAATTACGTTATTAGAATTATGTATCACGTGAAAAATATCTATATAGGTAATTAATAAACTCAAATAACGTTATTAGAATTACGTGGGTTTTCAATAAACTCAAATTACGTAGGTTTTCAATAAACTCAAATTACGTTATTAGAATTACGAAGGTTTTCAATAAACTCAAATTACGTTATTAGAATTATATAAGAGGAAGACAACAACAACAATCTACAACATGGTGCCTCTGTTGTCGTGTTGGGTTGAGTTGCCAGTTCTTACAATAAACAACAATAGGATTTTCCCTCAGTTTAGTTGGAGTGCCAAGGAGTATTTATTTATTTATTACCTTTCCAACGGCACTCCTCATTTGTCGCGTTCATTAATGGTATATATATATAAAAAAATCCTGTGTTTACGTCCATCTATTATATCCTATAATTATATTCCTTTCCTTTATTTTAGGTTAATCCTTGTGTGGTTTTCCTTGCTGTTGTTGTGGTGGTTGTTGGCGCTCACATGCCTCGCCTCTCCTCTCACTCCCTCGCTCCCTCCCTACTCCCTACACTCTCCCTCCCTAGTCCCTACTCTCTCCCTCCCTCCCTACTCCCTACACTCTCCTTCCCTAGCTCCCTACTCTCTCCCTCCCTCCCTACTCCCTCCACTCTCTCTCTCTCTCTGTGTGGTTCAGTCTGCCTCTCGCTGTTGACTGGTGTGGAGGTGTAAAAGGAGCCTCCTAAATATATATCTTATATATATTACTTCTAGTATTTTAATTCAGTATTAATTATTAAAAGGGGATGTGATGCCTTTGGTTAAATAGGTGATACGTTATGGTGGACCAGTGGAACAAAACATACGACGAGGGTGAACCATTAACTTCTGGCTCGAGGTGGTTAGTATATGGTATTATGTGTGTGTGTGTGTGTGTGTGGGGCTGACGGCTGTGTGTGTGTGTGTGTGTTGGTGGAGCTCAGCCAGCCAGCCAGCCGGTGTGTCTGTCAAGTTAGCCAAGTCACCTTTTGACTTGGCTCACATTTAGTTAAGGGATCCGTGATGTACAGTAGTCAGAAAATTGAAGGCATAGGAGTCCTTCAAATATTGCCACGAAACACACACCTACGTATATGTAAGGAGCTTGTTTCGTGGCATGTTCAGGAGGAATCAGAAGCCTCCAATTTTCAAACACGATCACAGGGTCCTTAATTTAAAGGGGGAAGTTTTGTGTTGGTATTTCTGGAGCAACTTAATCCTCCAAACTATTCCAAGCAACAACAGAACACCATTATTTTTGCTCTTCTGGTGCTGTTGTTTCCTGGCATACTTTGGAGGAATCAAGGCACTCCAATGTAACAAAAAATAATTACCACCACCTTAACCTGCTCTCATATTAAGGTGGTAATTCTCTTTTGTTACATTGGAGTGCCTTGATTCCTCCAAACTATGCCAGGAAACGGGACCAAAAAAGCAAAAATAATGGTGTTCTGTTGTTGCTTGGAATAGTTTGGAGGATTCAGTTGCTCCAGAAATACCAACAGAAAAATTTAACTTAATTATCTTTCTCTCATATATTTCTTTACATGACATTTGTGTACTGTACTTCAATTATTTGTGTACTGTACTTCAATTACACAATACCAGGTTCATAATTATTCACCTACTTATGCTACACAATTTTTGTTACATGGCGTTACAAGTAAAGTGGGAAATTTTCTATATACTGTATGTAGAGTTGGACACAAGAATGTATGGTACAGCCCAGGTGGTGAAAGATACTTGTCCCATTTGAGTAACCAGTGTCTATTATCAGGTACTTGCTTTTTATTATCAGGTAGGCTACTTGCTTTTTATCACCATCTTCAATACTGACTTCTGCCCCTGATGTCTCCATCTTTTAATTTAATACAAGCAGCTACACACTACTTAAAACAATAACACACACACACACGTTAACTACCATCTTTTAATTTAATACAAGCAGCTACAAACTACTTAAAACAATAACATCATATGTGAACGTGAAAACATTACACAGTAAATGGTTTGAGATAGGTACCCATATGTGGATGATTATTATTTTTGACACCGACTGTACATATGATTATAAGATAAGGAGATATTATTTGCTTCTCGTAATGATAATAGTTAATGAGGTTCTTCTGTCAAATTTATCAACAAACCTTCCAATTTATTAACAAACCTTCCAATTTATTAACAAACCTTCCAATTTATTAACAAACGTTTCCAATTTATCAACAAACCTTCCAATTTATTAACAAACCTTCCAATTTATTAACAAACCTTCCAATTTATTAACAAACCTTCCAATTTATTAACAATGTACAGCCACAATCAAATAACCACCGACATTTTCCTTCCATTGTGCAAATAAATTAGTATCATATCAAAATATAATCATACAACAACAACACCTTACGTCAACTCAAGCAACCCCATCAATTATTATTATGAGGTGGTGCAAAATTATACACGTGTTGTTCTTTATCACCAAGATATTTACTAAGATGGAAGGAAAGTGTTGGTGGATATTTGATTGTGGCTGTACAGTACATACTTTTCCACCTTAAATTTAAGTTACTGCTTGTGTGTTTCTCTGTCACTCCACTTCCACTCAGACTCTTAGTAACACCCATAGTTTTAAAACATTTGAGGTCCCTTACTGGAGCTCTATGAACCCTCCAAACTACTCCAGGCAACAGATTCCCTATTAGAAACACTGAAGGGTTTTGTGGCCTGGATTATTTGGAGGGTTCATAGAGCTCCAGTAAGGGACCTCAAATGTTTTAAAACTATGGGCCTTACTCCACCCTATAGTAAACATAATAATTGCCTTCTCTGCTTTGCCTCTCCTCCCCATCCCACCCACCTGGTTTTGACAGTTGCTCCCTTCCTAATCCACTTACTTACTTGTCCCTCCACTTCCTTCCTCCACTCCCACTCTTTACTAACTCCCTCCTCCTCACTTATTTAATATTCTTTTCCACACACCTCACTATCTCCTCACTAACTCCTTTCCATCCTCACTCACTTCTCCCATATCTTCTCATTTCTTTATCTCACTTTTCTCTTCCTTCTCCCATTTATCTTTCATTCTCTCATTTCTCCTCATTTCCTTCTCTCACTCCTTTTCTCTTTCCCTCTAAGTAAATCTGACTATTTATTCATCCACGTGATGACTGACTGACTAACTAACTAAGTAACTAACTAACTGACTGACTGACTGACTAACTAAGTAACTAACTAACTGACTAACTAAGTAACTAACTAACTGACTGACTGACTGACTAACTGACTGACTAACTAAATAACTAACTAACTGACTGACTGACTAACTAACTTGTACAACCACAACACCAATAACCAACAGGACTTAAACCTAACCTAACCTAACCTAACCCAGTACCACACACACACACACACACACCACTACTACTACTACCATCACTAGCTGCCAAATATTGCCCAACACACACACACACACTCTCTCTCTCTCTGGGGTTTATTCTGATTACCTTTTGATAATTCTTGACACACACACACACACTCACTCACTCACTCACTCTCTCTCTCTCTCTCTCTCTCTCTCTCTCTCTCTCTCTCTCTCTCTCTCTCTCTCTCTGGCACTGGGTTTTTTTCTGGTTACCCTTTGACAATTCTAGACACATACACCTACCTCTCTCTTTCTCTCTCATACACATACACCTACCTCTCTCTCTCACTCACACACACACATACACATACACCTCTCTCTCCCTCACACACACACACACACGACCAATGTATTGATGCTACTACCAGCATACTACTGGCTCCCTTCCACACACACACACACACAATCACATGCCAAGGTTCTCTCTCTCTCTATCTCTCACACACGCACATGCCAAGTCCTCTCTCTCTCTCTCACACACACACACACGCCAAGTCCCTTCTCTCTCTCTCTCTCTCTCTCTCTCTCTCTCACACACACACACACACACACACGCCAAGCCATCAGTTACTTAACCACTAGCATGACTCTCTCTCTTTCTCTCTTTCTTTCTCTCTCTCTCTCAACTAAACATTTCAATTCTAAACTGAACTCGCTTTATATAACCTTGAATTATATTAAGGGGGTGCGGGAGCAGGGGACAGGCTTGGGGGTGGTGGGGGTGGGGGGGGGGGTGGGGGGTGCAGGAATAGGGGGACAGACTTGGGGAGTGTGGGACAGGCTTGGGGGTGCGGGAGTAGGGGACAGACTTGGGGAGTGTGGGAGTAGGGGACAGGCTTGGGGGTGCGGGAGTAGGGGACAGGCTTGGGGGGGGTTAGGGGGTGTGAAAATAGGGGGACAGACTTGAGGGCGGTGTATAGAACGCCTGTCCCCTATATTCCCCCCACAAAATATTCTCTCCATACAAAAATTATTCTAACATACATTTTAATACATTTTACATTAATACACGATACATTTTAATTTATTCCACGGGTTATATATATAATTTAATTCTAACTATTATTATTATCAGTTTGCCCTCAGTGTGTAATATATTAAAATTAGTAACTTTTAAAATAGGATATGGTATTAATTGCTAAAATGGTTTGATGTCACTAGTTTTTATAACATATTAGTGTATGTGTGTGTGTGTCTCTCACTTTCTCTCTCTCTCTCACACATACACACACAACATATATAGACACACATAATGAAATACATATACACACTTATCACACAACATAAATACACACATACATACGCAACACACACACACACACACACACACTATTATCAGTTTGCCCTCATTGTGTAATATTAAAATTAGACACTTTTAAAATAGAATATGGTATTGCTAAAACGGTTTGGTGACTAGTTTTTATAATCTATTAATAATATGGTGTCTGTCTCTCTCTCTTTCACACACACACACACCAAAGACCCACTTAATTATAAAACACACACACACACACACTCTCTCTCTCTCTTTCACACACACACACACACACTCTCTCTCTCTCTCTCTCTCTCTCTCTCTTTTTCACACACACACACACACGGGGCAACAATAGCTGACCATACCGATATAAAATACAATGAACAATAGAAGAAAAAAAAATGGAAGGTGTGGGTGGAGGGTTGGGGGTTAGATCCTGACGTCACTAGCCCCCCCCTGCCCCCCCCACAGCCACGTGGTACTATGACGTCACAAGACACACACACACACACACACACACACACACTCTCTCTCTCTCTCTAAAGCCACTGTAGAATCTGCCCCAAGACTCAAGTGTGGTTGGTTGATTGAGATTATAACATAACAATAGGAGGCACTGTAAAATCGTCTCTGTATCTATCTAGTATGTAACCTCGTGAAGGCAAGGAAGGAAGGTTGCAGTAGTAGAGGTAGGAAGGAAACACTATTATCATCAACTGGTCAATAGTTGTGTGTTCCTCTGCGTCACTGTAGTCCTCGGTGAACTCGGATATCACGTTGCAAGCAGGACACACACAACATACATACACACACACAACATACATACACACACAACACACACACATAACATTCACACACACAAACACACAACACACACACACACACAATCATAAACGGAGTATCATTGAGGTATATACAGCCACTATCAAATAACCACCGACACTTTCCTTCCATTGTGCAAATAAATTAGTATCATATCAAAATATATTCATACAACAACAACACCTTACGTCAACTCAAGCAACCCCATCAATTATTATTATTATGAGGTGGTGCAAAATATAATCATACAACAACACCGTATGGCAATTCAACCTCCTCAATTATTATTATGAGGTGGTGCAAAATCATACACGTGTTGTTCTTTATTACCAAGATATTTATTACGATGGAAGGAAAATGTTGGTGGATATTATTATTATTATTATTATTATTATTATGAGGTGCTGCAAAATCATGTATGTGTTTTTTATTACAAAGATATTTCCTACGAATGAGTGAATAAGTGAATGTGTTAGTGAGTGAATGAACGAGTGAATGAGTGAGTGAATAAATGAATGAGCGAGTGAATGAGTTAGTGAGTGAGTGAGTGAGTGAATGTGTTGTTGGTATAGCGACTGTTCTTTCTTATACTCTACCACTATAAACAAAGGGGAAGTGGATGAGAGTTAGGTGAAGCAGCAGCAGAAGTAGCATTGAGGTGATCATGTGGTTTACTCACGTCCCACACATGCAACCTGTAACCAACCTACCTACCTACCTACCTACATACCCCTCTCTCTCTCTCTCATTCATACACACACTCACATTCACTCTCTCTCATACACACACTCACATTCACTCTCTCTCATACATACACACACATTCTCTCTCATATATACACACACTCTCTATCTATCATTCATACACACACACACACTCATACACTCTGCCTTACACCCCCCCCCCTCTCTCTCTCTCTCTCTCCTCTTGATCCATCCTGAAGGGGTGTGTGTGTGTGAGAGAGATAGAGAGAGAGAGATAGAGAGAGAATGGGGTGAGCTTGTGTATGGCAGTGTGTGAGAGAGAGAGAGAGAGAGAGAGAGAGAGAGAGAGAGAGAGAGAGAGAGAGAGAAAGGTTTAGTTAATGTGAGTGCAAAACAATTAAGGCTATGTTGAGAGAGAGAGAGAGAGAGAGAGAGAGAGAGAGAGAGAGAGAGAGAGAGAGAGAGAGAGAGAGAGATCCTGAAGGCGGGTGTGTGTTTGTGTGTATGAACAACCAACCGAGCGAATGCCACGTGAACTTTAAGCCTGAGAGAATGGATGGATAGATAGATGGATGGATGGATGGATAGATAGATAGATGGATGGATGGATAAATAGATAGATGGATGGATGGATAAATGGATGGAGATGAATAGATAGATGGATGAATGGATAGATGGATAAATAGATAGATGGATGAATGGATAGATGGATAAATAGATGGATGGATAGATAGATAGATGGATAGATAGATAGATGGATGGATAGATGTTTGTGGTTGTATCTTGGGAATTCTGGGAGGAAATGGAGCGTACAGTCGGTGTCAATAATAATCATCCACATATGGGTCTCAAACCATTTACTGTGTAATGTTTTCACGTTCACATATGATGTTATTGTTTTAAGTAGTGTGTGTGTGTATGTA
>JAWZYT010004658.1:37500-55000 GCA_034508575.1 Petrolisthes manimaculis
AGTGGGCCAGAGAAGGACCTGAGTGTCCCTCAAGCTGCTCCTGTTCTATGCCTCGGGAAGTGACTTGTATAGCCACTTCTGGAAGCGACTACCCACCAAACCCTGCTGTGGATACCACGAGGTTGGAGTTGGAAGGTTACCATGTGATTCCTACGACCTTACTGGCACGACTCAAACACCTCACACATCTTGACATCAGTGGTAGTCAGATCCAGGATTTGACTGATCTACCTTCCCTGCCACAACTCACAGTGCTTGATTTACAACATAACCACTTGTGGGCATTAGGAGATGGGTTACTTCATACCAAATGGCCAAAACTAACTCACCTCTGGGTGGGCCATAATAATGTTACAACAGTCACAGATACAGACCTGACAGGGTTGGACCAACTACAAGAACTAGACCTAAGTAATAACCCCATTATTGAAGTGGGTGTTGGTGCATTGAAGGATTTGACTGTCCTCACTACACTAGACATCTCACATTCACAACTCCTCAAATTGCCTCATCGTTGGCTCACTGATGCACTCAACTTGCAATACTTAAACATCAGTGGGTCAGCACTAAGACATACACCTCGGTTAACAGGACAGAGACTCAAGGTGGTGGATGCATCTCACAATGCCATTAATAAGTTACCCAATGGATTCCTGGCAGGTGCAGGTGCCTTGGAGGAACTGCTACTGTACCATAACCCACTCATACATGTCCATGCAGAGGCTATGGCTGGAGGTGTCAATTTATTACAACTTGACCTGCATCACACTCATCTTGTCAACATGGATGAATTTGTGTTACTAGAAGTTCCCAATGTGAGAGAACTAAGACTCGATCATAATACCAGATTAAAACGTGTTGAACATGGAGCCTTCACCGGTCTTCACAAACTCCAACATCTTAACATTGCTAACACTCCTAATCTCCATGAGATTGAAGAAGTGGCATTTGCTGGCTTACCCAACTTGAAAACTCTTGACCTGCGAAATTCTGGCCTTTCAGTATTGCCTCGTTCCTTGGCCTTGTTGGTTAAGTATAATACTTCAGTATTTCTGGCAGATACAGTAATTAGCTGTGAATGTCACAACTACTGGCTTCCTGATTTGCTCATGACAAGTAACATATCTTCATGGAGTGGTGTGAATCCTGTAAAGTGTGTGGATGGTACTATGTTGGATGTTGGTCAGCTGGCTGCTCACATCCAATCTCTCAACTGTGTAAAACCAGTGGCTGCAACACACATTGATGGCAAGGTAACAGCCACCAAGAGCCAGGGTGCTCTCCTGGAGTGTAATGTAACAGCAAACCCACCCCACAAGGTTCTCTGGTTGTCTGCCACAAACCAAGTCTTCCGATACAATGGCAGTGAGGAGGGAAGTGGGTACACCTGGCTGGGACATCGGCTGCAGCAGGCGGAAAACTCAGCCGTGGACAACCCTCGCTACCAAGTGCAGGAGTCGGGGGACCTGCTGATCCGAGAGGTGCTCCGGGAAGATGTGGGCTGGTACAAGTGCTTTGCGTACAATAGTGTGGGCAACACCACAGTCCTGGCCTTCCTTACCCTCAGTGATGCACCCTTCAGAGCACTCTACGTCGAGTCCCTCCTCTTCGGCTTTGCTTGTGCTGCCCTCTTTCTCTTCATCACACTTCTGGTGCAACTTATTAACTACCTCATGGACAGGTATGTGCAACACTCAAACTTTCCTTCTCTATATCATATTCCATATCTTGTTTCTTCATCTTATAACTATATGAAATACAAACTTTTAAACTGTATACCAAATTCCATATCTTGTTTCTTCATCGGTTTTTTAACTATACGAAATACAAACTTTTAAACTACATTTTCCCCATCCGTAATCAACAATAATAATAATAAAACATAATAAGTTAAAGCATAAGTGTAAAATCGTGTGTGTGTCCTACTCTTCCCCACCGTCTGTTAATGCGACTAGGTTTGGTTTATGTACCCTAGGCTGGGGTGTGAGTGCTGCTGCTGCTGTAAGGGTCGGGTGTCGCACAAAGCAAGGCAGGTCAGACGGTTACTCGAAAGTGTCGAGATCTACAAGTCGCAGCAACTCGAACGACTCAGGGAAAACTACAATGGCCAGGTTAGTTGGTTGTGTATATATATGTTTTTATCACGGGAGCAACAACAACTCGCAACATAACACAGGAGAACTACAATGGCCAGGTTAGTTAGTTGTGTATATATATGTTTTTATCACGGCAGCAACAACACAAAATAACAAACCAATACCACTGGAATCAACCCTAAATTAACGAAGTCTCACAAGTGTGGTTGGTTGGTAGGGAAGCTAACAAACCAATACCACTGTGGAATCAACCCTAAAATAATGAAGCCTTTCAAAAGTGTGATTGGTTGGGAAGCTAACAAATGAAAAACAACTGTGGGATCAACCCTTTGTATCAGTACTATGCTTGGAGGGGGGTTAGGGGGATGCAGGAATAGGGGACAGGCTTTCTACCCACCACAAACCTGTCCCCCTATTCCTGCACCCTCCAGACCCCCTCTCAAGCCTTTCCCCCTATTCCCGCACCCCCTCCCAAGCCTGTCCCTTACTCCCGCACCCCCCCTTAAGTAAGTAAAGTAATAATAATGAAGAATGTTTTCTGTTTCTTGTTCAGGTTGTGAGCATCAAGGAGAGCTGCTATTCTCAGATGGAGCGAATCAGGGATAGCTATAGTGTTCAGGGCAGGAATCTGAAGGACCTGAGGGAATACAGTACTCAGGGTCTCACTTCAATCAGGGACCAGTACGTTGATCAGGTAAGATTATACCAGTTTTCTCTCCGTCGTTCTCTCACACCTACAGACAGTTGTGGTCAAATATAAACATCCATATAGGGGTACCTAACTCAGGTAAGAGTTTGACAGCTTCCCTCTGTTCCTTAGATGATAAACTTTACAATAAATAGGTTAACTACCATCTTTTAATTTAATACAAGCAGCTACACACTACTTAAAACAATATCATATGTGAACGTGAAAACATTACACAGTAAATGGTTTGAGACCCATATGTGGATGATTATTATTATTATTGACCACAACTGTACTCTCACTAACACTGTCTCTATAGTTTCATGAATCTGCCCTGACCATTTCTTTTTCACTCTCACTACTCAGACTTCCTCACTCACTCTCACTCTTCATGCCACCTCATTTTCACTCCCCAGAACTCACCTCTCACTCGCTTTACTTTTCCCTCTCACACTCCCCTCTCACTCGATTTACTTTTCCCTCTCACACTCGCTTTACTTTTCCCTCTCACACTTTCTTTACTTTTCCTTCTCACTCCTCCTATGTTTTTTCTCTCACACTTTCCCTGATCCTTCTTTAGCACTATGATATATTTCCCACCTTCTTCTCCTTCTCACAGACCTGCTCACTTCATCTCATTTGATACCTTTTTTTTTTTTTATTATTCCCAGTCACCTTTCCTTCTTGCCATGGTCCTAATATTTTTACTTCCTAGTACAGTAGTGCCATTCACCCCAGTTGCTCATTCCTTATTTATGCACCAAATAAGTTGAATATTCAACCTATTACTGTCACTGATATTTCTCAAGTACTGTTGTGGTCAATAATAATCATCCACATATGGGTCTCAAACAATTTACTGTGTAATGTTTTCACGTTCACATAATAATGATGTTATTGTTTTAAGTAGTGTGTAGCTGCTTGTATTAAATTAAAAGATGGTAGTTAACCTATTTATTGGAAAGTATATCATCTAAGGAACAGAGGGAAGCTGTCAAACTCTTACATGAGTTAGGTACCCCTATATGGATGATTATATTTGACTGCAACTGTACATGAGAGTACACCTTCTTTACTCACTATTATAATCCTTTACCAACTCCCTGTCCCTTTGGAAAAATGATCAATATAAAACAAAATATGTTATATATGTTTCAGCCATATCAAAACACAGTCTGAGAAAATACTAACAGTCCCTTCATTTAAGTTACCCGGTACCATATTACATTAATCTCTGTAGTAGAATATTGATCATTTTTCTCAGTTGATAAATCTATATTCACCTCTCCACAAATGTAAGAGTAACCCTCCCCCCCCCCCTCCAAGTTGATGTCAGTGTACAGTTGCCAAAAAAGGTATTGCGACGAATCTTGATAGAACTTTAACCCTAGTAATATCCACAACTATTTGTAAGGACTATAAGCATGTATAACAGAAGGAAATATACATATCCTTCTGTAATACATACTTATAATATAGCATGTATAACAGAAGGAAATATACATATCCTTCTGTAATACATACTTATAATATAGCATGTATAACAGAAGGAAATATACATATCCTTCTGTAATACATACTTATAATATAGCATGTATAACAGAAGGAAATATACATATCCTTCTGTAATACATACTTATAATATAGCATGTATAACAGAAGGAAATATACATATCCTTCTGTGATACATACTTATAATATAGCATGTATAACAGAAGGAAATATACATATTCTTCTGTAATACATACTTATAAACATGTATAACAGAAGGAAATATGCATATCCTTCTGTAATACATACTTATAGTATAATCCCTACAAACAACTATGGACATTAATATATTTAATGTTGTATCAATAGTTGTGATAATATCTTTTTTGGCAACTGTACATGAATTTCAAGTTTGGATATAACTCCTGTGATTCATACTCCCTTTTATTTCTTTGTTCAACTTCTAATATTTTCACTGAACAGTATTTGTATTTTTATGTACTGTACAGTATATCAGAATAATTATGGCTGTTGTATATATGTTAACAGCTTGCCTGTTGATTTGTGTGTGTGTAAGGACATTTTTTGTTGCTGAGAAAATGGTGGTTACCAAAGTGCATTCCCAGTCAGCCATTTGTAATGTTGTATAATTATGCATAAACATTGCATTGCAAATTCACGGCATAAATGAAACCCGAAATTGTGTATACAATACAGTATCCATCTGATATTTCTGAGCAACAAAACTTGTCAGTACTGAATGTAAATACAGCCAAGTGAACTTCTTAATTTAATTGAAAAGAAAATCTGAAACATTCCCTCTCTGTACTGCAGGTGAACAAAGTACGAGATTACTCCATGTCTCAGATGAACCGGGTACGTGAGAACTATGTGTTTCAGCGACACAGGATTCGTAAGTTTAGTGCACATCAACTGCTTCGTCTACGTGAGACTTACAAGTACCAACAAAAGACCCTTAATAAGATCCTAGAAAACCTCCCTGACCTGTACCTTCAGAATTGTCGTACTGGAGGATGTCAACGAACCGACTCCATCTTATTTGATGACGCTCTTCATGATATTGATGCTTACTATAAGGTAGATTTTCTGGACAGTCAGAGTCACCACAGTTCAGATTACTACACCCCTGCCAGCACACTCACTCGTTCCTTCCGATCTAACCGTGGCCACGAGCCGGTGCGACAACACTCTCGTACCTCGTCCAATACTTCCAGTGACTTTGTTGAGGCTCAGCCTTGGCCAAGGAGGGAATCTAGTACATTAGGGATGGGTAGCCCCTCTAGAACCTTGCCAACTCATGTCCGTGGTCAACACTCTCGTAGTCTTAGTGTGACCGGCTCTGCATCATTTGTGACTGATCCAGTGAGGGTACATAAGCGCAGTCTTAGTGCTTGTCATCCTTCATATAGAGTGGCTCCAGCACCAGAATCTAGGGGTGTACCAGCAAGGATTACACTGAGAGAGGAATTAAGTGATGGTGCTATCACTCCACCCTCACCCTCAGCTCCAAGTTCAGTCCCTGCTACTCCTACACACCTAACCCAACGTAGGTTAGTGCTGAATGGTAGTCATGGTGAGGTTAGATCTTACTCACCCACTACAGTCAACAACTTACAACACAGTACTGGCTCTGTCCAAGGCTCAGTGATGAAAGATACTGAGAGAGTGTGTGGTAGTGACACTAACCAACAAGACAGACGTGCCAGTGACAGTGATATTAATAGTCCAGGTTCTCAAGAAGAAGCTACTCCTCTCACTAATGTGGCTGATGAGACAGGCAGCACTTCTTCTGCTTTTGAGACATCACTGTAGCCAACAACAATGAACACTAAGGCTGACAACCAGAGCAAATGTCAAATAGCTATGATGTAAGATTGAGTTTGTGGTTGGGGAAGGAGTATGGAAATACCAATTCCTTATAAATTAAGTTCATACATAAAAAAATCCCATAGGAAGTACAGTATATAGGTTTCCTACATGAGCATAACTTGCATTAAAGTGATACTAATGTATTGTATTAAGTCATAATCTCATTAGGTATTGGAATGACATAGTAAGTGAGACCACTTGTGCCAACGTTTGGTTGTAATAATTAGAGACTTGCACAGGACCCCAGAATGGTATATAATAACCTGGCAGGGAGTGTGACTGTGGCTGTATTCCAGTAACACTCGTCTAATTGCTGTTCCAACGTGTTTAAAGAACTCATCATCCTAAATATTCATCCTCCATATATTTTCAGGTTAGTGCCATAAGCAGGGGAACCAATATTCATCACATATTATTTTTTAGGGTTGTTATTTACATAGTGAAAAAAAAATATAAGTTCAAGAAGATTCCTAGTTTTATTGAGCCTTAATGAAAAAAACAAAACAAAAATAAATAAAACGGAAAACATCACAGTATAAAATGGAATATTGAACCTTAATCCCATACAATCACAAAGGACTCAACAATCTATACATACAGTTGTGGTCAATAATAATCATCCACATATGGGAACCTCAAACAATTTACTGTGTAATGTTTTCACGTTCACATAATAATGATGTTATTGTTTTAAGTAGTGTGTGTGTGTTATTGTTTTAAGTAGTGTGTGTGTGTTATTGTTTTAAGTAGTGTGTAGCTGCTTGTATTAAATTAAAAGATGGTAGTTAACCTACTTAATGGAAAGTTTATCATCTAAGGAACAGAGGGAAGCTGTCAAACTCTTACCTGAGTTAGGTACCCCTATATGGATGATTATATTTGACCACAACTGTACATTCCTTATGACTTTAGAAAGATCAAAGCCTGAATAATATAGACTGCTTCCTTACACCAAATAACTAAACTGGATTGATCGATTGTTTGTTTGGCTTTTAAAGTTATACGAAAACCATACCATAGAAAAACCATACATTCACCCTTCCATATATACATAACATACATTAACATTCACCCTTCCATATATACATAACATACATTAACATTCACCCTTCCATATATACATAACATACATTAACATTCACCCTTCCATATATACATAACATACATCACATCATAACATCACACATTCATCACAACATACTCATCACTTCCACCAAAATAATCAATACATATACATACATACATACATACAGACACATGTATACATCAGTCAAGCTTTGGGAATCTCTCTCGAAAAAAACAACGACAGAGAAATGCAAAACACACACCAACAGAAAAATGCAAAACACACGCGGTGAATTATGCAACGATCAAGTTATCCGAGCTCTCTATGTCATGGCTACACACACACACACACACACACACAAGAAGCTCACAATTCAATATATGTATCCAGGCTTGCTTCAAATATGGGTGTGGGAGTAGGGGACAGGCTTTGGGGGGTGCGGGAGTAGGGAGACAGGCTTGGGGGGGTTAGGGAGGGGTGCAGGAATAGGGGACATACTTTTTACCGCCCCCCCCCCCAACCCCAAACCTGCCCCCTTACTCCCGCACCCCCCCCTCAACCCCAAACCTGCCCCCTTACTCCCGCACCCCCCCCCCTCAACCCGTGTGAGGTGACATGACTTTTGCCCCAGACTGTACTTGTAAGATTTGCTTGTGAATTACCACTGCTGCCTTTCAGTATTATAATTTTGCACCTCACCAATTGGTAAAAGTCAAATAAATATGAGATTTTATACCAACGGAAGATCAATATATATATAACCTCTCATGAGAACTTGCAAAACAAAAATGTAAATATTGTATATTTGAAGGAAAATCCCCTCAGTCAGTCCCAGCCATGACTCTCTTCAAATTATTTCCATAAAAAGTGTCTAAAAACAGAATATTATATAATCATCAAAATTCAATTATTTTCCCATATGATAAATATGTGCTTGAAATGTGTATCTACTACATGAAATGGATACAAACCATTTCTCTGCGTGTGTGTGTGTGTGTATTTGTTTGTTTGTGATCCCGAGCTTGCAAAGAACGGCACATATATTGTTCTAACTATAAGAAATTTATAAGAATAAAGAAATTTCCTGTCCAAATTGACCCATTACTAAAACCTACACACACTTAACCAGAAAAAAAAAAAATATATATATAGAAATCCTTAAATTTTATATATAACTGTTTTCTATATTCTGTGTTCAATATTTTGTCTTGAAGGGGGGGGGGAGTAGGGGACAGGCTTGAAGGGGGGGGGGGAGTAGGGGGACAGACTTGGGGTGTGTGTGTGGGAGTAGGGGGGGGGGGACAGGCTTGGGGGGAGGGAGTAGGGGTAACATGTACAGTCATGGACTTAAGTTTCAATACAGAGATAACTCTACCTACCTACATATATATTTTCTTTAAAGTCAGTCTCATTTCCCCAAGTGTAAAAACACAAATCCTATGCACATATACACAAACATGAGAGAGAGAGAGAGAGAGAGAGAGAGAGAGAGAGAGAGAGAGAGAGAGAGAGAGAGAGAGAGAGAGAGAGAGAGAGAGAGAGAGAGAGAGAGTACATATTTATAATACAAATCCTACCAATACACAAATACATAAACCCAGAAGAACAACGAACAGTACGTATCTATTTCACCTGTGTGTGTGTGTGTGTGTGTGTAGGTGTGTGTGAGTGTAATAATAAATAATAATAATTAATGGTTTTTTACATAGGTGTGTGTATGTATAGGTGTGTGTGTGTGTAGATGTGTGTGTGTAGGTGTGCGTGTGTAGATGTGTGCATGTGTAGGTGTGTGCATGTATAGGTGTGTGCATGTAGATGTGTGTGTACAGTAGGTGTGTGTGTGAGTGTGTGCATGTGTGTGTGTAGGAGTGTGTTAGTGTTTAGGTACCATTATGTAAGTTTAATTCACACAGTATATACATATGAAACTTTTATGGGATGTAGTCACCAGCACAGTAACAAATCCAATGAAATTAGTTTGATTATGTAGTTTGTTGAATTTGAAACTTTTCGAAGCTTAAACCAGAGCTGTGTACTTATTAATGCTTGTGACTGTACAGTTGGACACATAAATAGGTGGTACAGCCCCCCCCCCCCCTCAAGTGAAAGATGGTCAATTATTTTTACCAATATCAAGTTCCTTAATTAGTGCCAAATAGGAGACAACAGGGGCAGAAGTCAGTATTGAGGATGGTAATTAAAAGTAAATACCTGATAATAGACACACAATGGTTACTCAAATGGGACAAGTATCTTTCACCACCTGGGCTGTACCACCCAATAATTGACGTGTCGAACTGTACATACATACATACATACACACACACGGTCCAGACAACAACAACAAACAGACCTCAGACACCTACCTTCTCTGAGGATCTGTTCCACACCATGACGCTGTGTCCACTGTTGAGGAGATTCTTCACGATGCCAGACCCTATGATGCCCAGACCAAGGAAGCCGAACTTGAGGCCCGAGGGTTCGATCTTCTTGTCCTTCAGGGTTTGTGTGACGCTGCCGATGTCCAATGGCGGCGTGTCCTGTCAAACACACAAAAAACAAAATATATATATACCGGTAGGATTTTTAATATGTCAAAAAACTATATATATATATATATATATATATATATACAGTATATATATGATTTTAATGAAAATGTCAAATAATAAAAAAATATATATATATATATAAGATTTTGATTAACATGTCAAAAGAAAAAATATATATATAGGATTTTGATTAACATGTCAAAAAACTATATATATATATAGGATTTTGATTAACATGTCAAAAAAATAATTATATAGGATTTTTGATTAACATGTCAAAATAAAAAAAAAAATATATATATATAGGATTTTTTATTAATATGTCAAAAGATAAAAAATATATACAGTATAGGATTTTGATTAACATGTCAAAACAAGATGGCATTTCCTGTCAAAGAGAAAAAAAGTAAGTAGGCCTACATACAGGATGCTCAATAATAATAATAAATATAATAATAATAAATAATAATAAACAAAAAAATAAAGAAAATATAAATAAACAGCAGAAGGAAATAGCGAACGTCAAAAAATTAAAAATTATAAGAGTAATTGAACTTACAGAAAACAAGAGAAAAAGTAAAAGAATGAAAAATATAAGAGAAGGAGAGAACAAGAGAAAAAGTTAAAAAAATAGAAGGAGAGAACAAGAGAAAAATGAAAAAATTAGAAGGAGAGAATAAGAGAAAAAATGAAAAAAAAAATAGAAGGAGAGAATAAGATAAAAAAAGCAGAAAGTAAAAATGTAAATAAATAGTATAAGATAATTTGTACTTAGAGGACACTCAATATGAACGTGTCTGTTGAGTAGCACCGAGATACAGAAAAATAAAACATATATAAATAAAAAGCAGAAGGAAAGAACAACAGACACATGGATAATAAACAAAAAATAAATAAAATATAAATAAAAGCAGAAGGAATGAACAAGAGAAAAATATAAATAAAAGCAAAAGGAAAGAACAAGAAAGAACAAGAGATAAAGATAAATAGTAAAAAGAATAAAAAGTACAGTAGGATATAAGTTAATTTGTACTTAAAGGACGCTCGATATAAACAGGTCTGATAAAAAAACAGAAGGAAAGAGTGAGAGAACAGGATAAAAAACAGTAAATAATAATATAATTTGTACTTACGGGCCGCTCAATGTGAACAGGTCTGTTAAGTAGGGCTGATGATAAAAAAAACAGAAGGAAAAGCGAGAGAACAGGAGTTAAAACAGTAAATAATAATATAATTTGTACTTACGGGCCGCTCAATGTGAACAGGTCTGTTAAGTAGGGCTGATGATAAAAAAAACAGAAGGAAAAGCGAGAGAACAGGAGTTAAAATAGTAAATAATAATATAATTTGTACTTACGGGCCGCTCAATATAAACAGGTCTGATAAAAAACAGAAGGAAAGAGTGAGAGAACAGGAGTTAAAATAGTAAATAATAATATAATTTGTACTTACGGGCCGCTCAATGTGAACAGGTCTGTTAAGTAGGGCTGATGATAAAAAAAACAGAAGGAAAAGCGAGAGAACAGGAGAAAAAACAGTAAATAATAATATAATTTGTACTTACGGGCCGCTCAATATAAACAGGTCTGATAAAAAACAGAAGGAAAGAGTGAGAGAACAGGATAAAAAACAGTAAAAAATAAGATAATTTGTACTTAATACTGTAGAAAAAGTAAAAGAATGAAAAATATAAGAGAAGGAGAGAACAAGAGAAAAAGTGAAAAAATAGAAGGAGAGAACAAGAGAAAAAAATGAAAAAAAATAGGAGGAGAGAATAAGAGAAAAGATGAAAAAAATAGGAGAGAATAAGAGAAAAAAAAAAAAAATAGGAGAGAATAAGATAAAAAAAAGCAGAAAGTAAAAATGTAAATAAATAGTATAATATAATTTGTACTTACGGGCCGCTCAATATGAACGGGTCTGTTGAGTAGAGCAGAGACCCGTGCCTTGGAGTTGTGTGTGGAAGGTGATGACTCCACCACTCCCCCTGATGAGGACGACTCCTTCAGTCTCGTGGAGTCCGAGTGCTTTACCCGCTTGGCACTGCCTCCGCCGCTGCTTGTGTCGCTGTTGGTGCGTCGCTTTGGGGTGGCCTGTAAAATAGGTGGTGTGTGGTGGTGATATAATGAAGTGGAGGTGGTGGTGGTGATATAATGAGGTGGTGGTGGTGATATAAAGAGATGGTGGTGGTTATATAATGAGGTGGTGGTGGTGGTGGTTATATAATGAGATGGTGGTGATGGTGGTGATATAAAGAGATGGTGGTGGTTATATAATGAGGTGGTGGTGATGGTGGTGGTGGTTATATAATGAGGTGGTGGTGTGTGGTGGTGATATAATGAAGTGGAGGTGGTGGTGATATAAAGAGATGGTGGTGGTGGTGATATAATGAAGTGGTGGTGGTGGTGGTGATATAATGAAGTGGAGGTGGTGGTGGTGATATAAAGAGATGGTGGTGGTTATATAATGAGGTGGTGGTGATGGTGGTGGTGGAGATATAATGAGGTGGTGTTGGTGTGTGATATGTAGTGGTGGTGGAGATATAGTGAGATGGTGGTGTGTGGTGGTGATATATGAGATGGTGGTGGTGGTGGTGATATAATGAGGTGGAGGTGGTGGTGATATAGTGAGGTGGTGTGTGATATGTAGTAGTGGTGGTGGTGGTCGTGGGCCAATTCCACAGAGGTTGGCATTGGTTTGTAAGCACACAAACGATTTTTTTTTTTTTTAGCTGTTTAAATGACTTATGGTTGAATTATTTAATGAATTTGATGAGTAAACTATGCAGTGATCATTATTATTATTATATGGGAATCTCAAACAATTTACTGTGTAATGTTTTCACGTTCACATAATAATGATGTTATTGTTTTAAGTAGTGTGTGTGTGTGTGTGTATGTGTGTGTGTGTTATTGTTTTAAGTAGTGTGTAGCTGCTTGTATTAAATTAAAAGATGGTAGTTAACGTGTGTGTGTGTGTGTGTGTTATTGTTTTAAGTAGTGTGTAGCTGCTTGTATTAAATTAAAAGATGGTAGTTAACCTATTTATTGAAAAGTTTATCATCTAAGGAACAGAGGGAAGCTGTCAAACTCTTACCTGAGTTAGGTACCCCTATATGGATGATTATATTTGACCACAACTGTACGGTAAATTTAACTCAACTCGAAATAGAAATACATATAATTTACCTTGAATTTCTTTTCTTTGGGGGTTGCCGTGGGAGTGATGCTCTTCTCGGTGTGGTTGGATTCATTTAAGTCTTCTATAATATCTGGCACCTGTAAACAAATGTAAACAAACATGAAGGTAAGAAAATGTAAACAAATATGAAGGTAGAAAAAATGTGTAAATAAATATGAAGGTAAGAAAAATTGTAAACAAACAAACATGAAGGTAGAAAACACGTTAACAAACATGAAGGTAAAACAACTGTAAACAAATATGAAGGTAGAAGAAATGTAAACAAACAAATATCTGGCACCTGTAAACAAATGTAAACATGAAGATAGACACAAACATGAAGGTATAAAAAATGTAAACACCCCGAATCCCCCCACCCAAGCCTGTCCCCTATTCCCACACACCCCAAATCCCCCCACCCAAGCCTGTCCCCTATTCCCACACACCCTGAATCCCCCCACCCAAGCCTGTCCCCTATTCCCACACACCCTGAATCCCCCCACCCAAGCCTGTCCCCTATTCCCACACACCCTGAATCCCCCCACCCAAGCCTGTCCCCTATTCCCACACACCCTGAATCCCCCCACCCAAGCCTGTCCCCTATTCCCACACCCCCTGAATCCCCCCACCCAAGCCTGTCCCCTATTCCCACACCCCCTGAATCCCCCCACCCAAGCCTGTCCCCTATTCCCACACACCCTGAATCCCCCCACTCAAGCCTGTCCCCTATTCCCACACACCCTGAATCCCCCCACCCAAGCCTGTCCCCTATTCCCACACACCCTGAATCCCCCCACTCAAGCCTTTAACCATTATTATCACTCACCTTTACATTATTAACCATTTTTATCCATTATTTAACCATTATTTAACCATTATTATCACTCACCTTTACATTATTTTCCACTATGTACTTTTCAATACACTCCACAGCTTCTTTGAAAGTGGATGTTTTGTTGGCTTTCATGAGACGGTTTTTGTACTGGAAATAGGGTTTCATCTGAGACGACTCGATCCAAGCACTGGTGGTGGAGAGAGAGAGAGAGAGAGAGAGAGAGAGAGAGAGAGAGAGAGAGAGAGAGAGAGAGAGAGAGAGAAAACAACTTATTATCAAGAGTAATTAATTATAGTAGAATATATTTACAGAATAACTGGGGTTTTTGGCTAGGATCGAACAGTGTTGCCACATCCAGCTAGGTCACGGGAATACAAAAAAACCACACACACATACACACTTATATACACATACAAAACATGATCTATCTATCTATAGCTCTGACGCCTCGTTTACCAATGTTTTACTATAGTCTTTTCAGATGTTGTTTAATTGTTTGTTCTCTACTACTAATTGGCCTAAGCATTATATCTGTTGTGCAAGATCTGTGTGTGTGTGTGTGTGTGTGTGTGTGTGTGATAGACTTTGCTATATAGCACAATATTCTATCTTGCACTAAACAAAATGGAATGTGAAAAGGCTATAACAGATATAATGGTTAGGACAGGAAATGGAGGCTTTTTTTCATCAGTTTATAATAATGGACTTTATATGGGACAGATTATATAGGTATCTCATGTTGACAAGTTAAATTTATATGAAATACATTATCCTCCAAGTGAATGATTAAATAATACTATTTTATAAACATTATAGAGTAACGTAAGACGTAGGTTGTGGGAATAATCATTTTTCATGTTATGATGATGTAATTTTTTCTCACCGGCCTAAAGGCTTATGAGGCCGAAACATTTTACAGCCTAAACATCTTACAGCCGAAACATCTTACAGCCTAAACATCTTACAGCCTAAACATCTTACAGCCTAAACATCTTACAGCCTAAACATCTTACAGCCTAAACATCTTACAGCCGAAACATCTTACAGCCTAAACATCTTACAGCCTAAACATCTTACAGCCTAAACATCTTACAGCCTAAACATCTTACAGCCGAAACATCTTACAGCCTAAACATCTTACAGCCGAAACTTCATCCGGCTGAAAGTTACAATGGCCTAACAGTCCCGAACTCTCCTAGACTGATGAGCCCTATATATAAATACTTACTAGTTTTCACTGCCAAAGAAGTATATAAACACACACACACACACACACACAGAAACAACAGTAATTTTAATAATATATATATAAATACTTACTAGTTTTCACTGCCAAAGAAGTATATAAACACACACACACACACACACACAGAAACAACAGTAATTTTAATAATATATATATAAATACTTACTAGTTTTCACTGCCAAAGAAGTATATAAACACACACACACACACACACACAGAAACAACAGTAATTTTAATAATATATATATAAATACTTACTAGTTTTCACTGCCAAAGAAGTATATAAAATGGCAGTATTTCTTGCTGGGTTTCTTGACATTTTCCCGGGCTGGTATAACCTGAAAAATGATAAAATAACTCATTACTAATCCAAAGTAAACAATGATTATTGAAAAGTATCAACCATTTTTATTAATATTTTCTTCAAATATAAAATAAAGTTAAGGGCGTGTGAGAATATAGGGACAGGCTTCGGGTTTTTTTAGGAGGGTGTGAGAGTAGGGGGACAGGCTTGGGGGGGGGGGTTAGGAGAGTGCGAGAGTAACCTAACCCAATGTTAACTTATCCTAACCTAACCCAATGTTAACTTATCCTAACCTAACCCAACATTAACTTATCCTAACCTAACCTGCTCTAACCTAACCTAACCCAAAACAAAATTAGCTGTGTAATTGACTTCTAGGTGAATTATTTAATGGATTTGGTGAGTAAACTATAGTCATTATTATTATTTTTATCATTATTATTAAATGACATGGGTGAATTATTTATTGAAGCCTTACAAGTGTGATTGATTGGGAAGCTAACAAACCAATACTTAAAATGGTCCAAAATATTAGGTAATTATACTAATATAAATATTATAGTGAATAAATAATAATAATAATAATAAGTTTAGTAAATGAACTTCCTCTATGATTTTATTTAAATAACATATAATAAACGCATAACAATAATAAATAATACTAATGTTTGGTGAAATAACGAATAACAAACAAGTAACAATAACAACAATAATAAATAATAATGTTTGGGGAATGAACTAACTTACAATACATTTACCGAAATAACAAATAACAAACAAGCAACAATAACAACAATAATAATAAATAACAACAACAACAACAATAAATAATAATAATAATAATAATAATTTAATACCGGTGTAATACTTACTTTGCCTGGCCACGGAGAGAAGCCTTTCATCTTGGCCCTGTAAAGACATATTTATTAGGTTAGGTGAGGTCAGGTAAGGTCAGGCGGAGGTCAGGTGAGGTCATGGGTGTGTATGTGTGTCAGTTATGGTGTGGTGTTATGGGATCACGGTGTAAATAGGTCGTAAAACTCACCAAACTAAGTCTCCAAGTTTGTAGGTGTCCGCCATGTTTGTTGTTTGAAACTACTGCCAGTGTTGCCAGATCTGATTGACCACACATCCCTTCATTCACCCTTATAATTATTTAACTTTTTTGGTTTAACTCGTTAACATTGACGAGGTTTTTATTTTCTGATCTGGTTAGTTAGACAATTTCTCTTTTTATTTACTCTTGAAACAAATTAGCATAATTTTCACTGTGCGTGTATTTCAAAATATTATCCAACACCGGAGATATTCCACCGAAGCTGGCAACACTGGGGCTGGGGCAAAGCATTCTGGGAGCAGTTTCCATTATTTTATCTTATATTTCCTTATTTACTCCACAAGGAGGGACCATGGCGTAATAATTAGGCACCAATAAATTATCCTTTCGATTTTATACACTCAATATGGTAAATAAAAGGCTTAAACCTGGATAAAATTGGTAATATATTTGTGGGGGTAGCGTTGATGGCCGCCAGATTAGACCGTCAGATGGCAGCACCTTACAGTACACAAACTTTTCACGCGCCAAATTTAAATGTTGTTTATAACACGTGACTCCCCCTGGGGTCACTGGTTTAGGGGGGTGCGGGTGTAGGGGGAAGTTTAAAGGGGTGCGGGTATTGGGGACAGGCTTAGGGGGTGTGGGAATAGGGGACAGGCTTGGGGTGTGTGGGTATAGGGGGACAGGCTTGGGGGGGAGCGGGTGTAGGGAGAAGTTTAAGGGGGTGCGGGAGTAGGGGACAGGCTTGTGGGGTGTGTGGGAATAGGGGGACAGGCATGGGGGGCTTAGGGGGGTGCGGGAGTAGGGGATAGGCTTGTTGGGGTGCGGGAATAAGGGACAGGCTTGGGGTTTGTGGGAATGTGACGGGGCAGCGGGGCGGCGGGGCGGCGGCAGGGCAGCGGGGCTCCGATTATAAACACAAAACAAAAATAATGGTGTTCTAATAATAATAATAATAATAAATAATAATAATAATAATAATAATAATAAATAATAATAAATAATATTAATATTAATATTAATAATATTAATATTAATATTAATAATATTAATATTAATATTAATAATATATATATATATATATTTTTTAAT
>JAWZYT010004658.1:60000-95000 GCA_034508575.1 Petrolisthes manimaculis
TATAAGTTTCTAGGAATTATAGTTTACACGTAAGTAGTGAGTGAAGTAGAGAGACCGATAGAGAGAAATGTGTGTGTACGCGTATGTAAGAGAGAGGGATGAAAGTTACATATGTGTATTCCTCACATGATATCTTTGTAACCAGTAGTCCTAGACAGCTGGGAATAGTCTCATTGGAAAGAGGAAGAGTTTCTGCTTAGAATGAAACTAAGTATAAGTTTCTATGCATTGTAGTTTACACGTAGGTAGTGAGTGAAGTAAAGAGGTTGGTGGGAGGAATGTGTGTGTGTGTACGGTAGGACTGTGTGCGTGTACGGGGTGTGTGTGTGTGTACGGTGTCTATGTGTGTACGGTAGGGGTGTGTATATATGTATGTGTGTAAACTATGATATTTGAGTTTGTTATTGTATTATAAAGGTGTCTTCTATTTATGCCACTTGATCAACCCGGGTTGGCGGGAAAAACCCGGGTTGGTGATAAAGACCCGGGTTGTCTGGTGTAAATAGAACACACCCACCACCAACCCGGGTTGATGTTCCTTTGTTTATAAACATTAATAAACATTTCCCTCCAATGTTACGGATTAGGGAACTCACTCAGGAAACTTGAAAGGTGCATGTGTACTTACTAGGTGTGTATGTATGTATGTATGTATGTATGTATGTATGTATGTATGTATGTATGTATGTAACTCCAACATGACAATTATCCCCCCTCTCATATCCATTACTCAAAATTGACATATATGGATTTTTGTTATTTTTTAGTCGGTCAAAAAAATTTGGTTTGTGGGAAAAGGAATGAGAACGTGTGTGTGTGTACGTGTGTGTGTACGTGTGTGTGTACGTGTGTGTGTGTACGTGTGTGTGTGTACGTGTGTGTGTGTGACTGAGAACGTGTGTGTGTGTGTGTGTGTGCGCAGAGAGAGAGAGAGAGAGAGAGAGAAAGAGAGAGAGTTTTAGTATGTGGCTGGAGAGTGGATATATATACACACACACACACTGGTTTGGGGGGGTGGGAATACGGGGACAGGCTTGGGGGGGGGGACAGGCTTTCTACCCACCCCAAGCCTGTCCCCCCCCCCAAGCCTGTCCCCCTATTCCCGCACCCCCCAAAATTAGCTTGGAGGAATAATTATCTCCTAACACACACACACACACACACACACACACACACACACAATCCCGTGATCGTGTATATAATGTCTGTATGTGTGTGTGTGTATGTGTGTCTGTATGTGTGTGTGTGTGTGTGTGTGTATATATAATATGAACCTTTTCGAGGCTTCTGATTCCTCCTCACTACGCCACCAAACAAGTGGTGTCCCTTTATTGCCGCACCCCCCAGTCCCCCCCAAGCCTGTCCCCTTATTGCCGCACCCCCCAGTCCCCCCCAAGCCTGTCCCCTTATTGCCGCACCCCCCAGTCCCCTAAAAGCCTGTCCCTTTATTGCCGCACCCCCCAGTCCCCCCCAAACAAGCTCCTTCTATATAAGTTGTGTTTTCGTGGTACTATTTGAAGCACTCGCTAACCTCCAATTATCTCACTAATTACCGTTTTACACAAAATCTATAAGAGATACGTTGATGAAATTTATAGGATAGATGCATCACCTATCCCTGCATATAGGATAAAAATATTATTGATCTAGGTATAAAACTAAGGTTAGGAGAACTAGAAATGTTAACTCATAATTTACACACACCGACAACCTCCTCTCCCAACTCTCCTCTCGTGTGTGTGTGTGTGTCGGTGTGTGTGTGTGTGTGTCGGTGAGGGAGTAATCTAGTCCGCGGTTAGTTCAGTTCACCGCCGACCATCACAGTGTTAACAGAACCTCAACCAGGATTAAGTATTGGATTATTTATTTATTGAAGTGATATATTTAGTGAATTATTTATTTATTGAAGTGATATATTTAGTGAATTAATTACGGCTTAATTTAATTTAATTTTGGGTTTATTCGTGATATATTTATTGAATTAATTATGGCCTAATTTATTTAATTTTGGGTTTATTAGTGATATATTTAGTGAATTAATTATTGTCTAATTTATTTATTTTTGGGTTTATTAGTGATATATTTAGTGAATTAATTATTGTCTAATTTATTTAATTTTGGGTTTATTAGTGATATATTTATTGAATTAATTGTGGCGTAATTTATTTAATTTTGGGTTTATTGAAGTGATATATTTATTGAATTAATTGTGGCCTAATTTATTTAATTTTGGGTTTATTGAAGTGATATATTTATTGAATTAATTGTGGCCTAATTTATTTAATTTTGGGTTTATTCGTGTTAAGTGTTTACGAATATTTCCTCTAACTTAAAAAATAACTATTGTAAATAAGCCCGTTTCCTTTATTGCTGCACCCCCCAGTCCCCCCCAAGCCTGTCCCCTTTATTGCTGCACCCCCCAGTCCCCCCCAAGCCTGTCCCCTTTATTGCTGCACCCCCCAGTCCCCCCCCAAGCCTGTCCCCTTTATTGCTGCACCCCCCAGTCCCCCCCCCCCCCTACTTAAAACAATAATACACACACACACACACACACACACGTTAACTACCATCTTTTAATTTACTAGAAACAGCTACGTACTACCTAAAACAATAACACACACACACACACTACTTAAAACAATAACACACACACACACACACACACACACACACACTACTACTGCATTATTTAATTCGAATTTATTTGTGAAATAGATATTTTAATTAAATTCTGACGTCATCACCACCAGAGTCCAGAGTATAGGCCTACCCCCACCTAGGCCTACCCCCACCTAGGCCTACCCCCACCTAGGCCTACCCCCACCTAGGCCTACCACCACCTAGGCCTACCACCACCTAGGCCTACCAGGAGATGGGATACGATTTGGTGAGTATATAATTATATTTATTAGTATTTATTTTGTAATAATAATAATAATAATAATAATAATATTCTGTTATCATTTAGTTACTGTAATTAATCATTTAGTTACTGTAATTAATCATTTAGTTACTGTAATTAATCGTTTAGTTACTGTAATTAATCGTTTAGTTACTGTAATTAATCATTTAGTTACTGTAATTAATCATTTAGTTACTGTAATTAATAATTTAGTTACTGTAATTAATCATTTAGTTACTGTAATTAATCGTTTAGTTACTGTAATTAATCATTTAGGCATTATTAATATTAATTTGTTAATAATGTTAATATAATGTTAATAATAATATTAAATTAATAATGTGTATGTGTGTGTGTGATATTAATAATGTGTATGTGTATGTGTGATATTAATAATGTGTATGTGTATGTGTGTGTGTGATATTAATAATGTGTATGTGTATGTGTGTGTGATATTAATAATGTGTATGTGTATGTGTGTGTGATATTAATAATGTGTATGTGTGTGTGTGTGTGATATTAATAATGTGTATGTGTATGTGTGTGTGTGATATTAATAATGTGTATGTGTATGTGTGATATTAATAATGTGTATGTGTATGTGTGATATTAATAATGTGTATGTGTATGTGTATGTGTGTGATATTAATAATGTGTATGTGTGTGTGTGATATTAATAATGTGTATGTGTGTGTGTGATATTAATAATGTGTATGTGTATGTGTGATATTAATAATGTGTATGTGTGTGTGTGATATTAATAATGTGTATGTGTGTGTGTGATATTAATAATGTGTATGTGTGTGTGTGATATTAATAATGTGTATGTGTATGTGTGATATTAATAATGTGTATGTGTGTGTGTGATATTAATAATGTGTATGTGTGTGTGTGATATTAATAATGTGTATGTGTATGTGTGATATTAATAATGTGTATGTGTATGTGTATGTGTGATATTAATAATGTGTATGTGTGTGTGTGTGTGATATTAATAATGTGTATGTGTGTGTGTGTGTGATATTAATAATGTGTATGTGTGATATTAATAATGTGTATGTGTATGTGTGATATTAATAATGTGTATGTGTATGTGTGTGTGTGATATTAAATACAAGTTTGTTAAAATTACATGTTTATTCGCAGAAACTACCACTACTACCACCACCACTACCATCACCACTACTACTACTACCACCACCACTACTACTACTACCACTACTACCACCACCACTACTACTACTACCACCACTACCACTACTACTACCATCACCACTACTACTACTACCACCATCACCACTACCACTACCACCACCACCACTACTACTACCATCACTACTACTACTACCACCATCACCACCACACACACACACACACACACCATCCAATTAATCAACAATAAGGTAATAATTATTCCCTTTTGTTTACACTGACAAATAAATGAATAAATCACTAAAAAAAATAATGAAATTAATAAATAAATAGTAATAAATAGTAACACACACACACACACACACACACACACACACACACACACACACACACACACTCTTACAAGATAAATAAATAATGTATTATTTATATTTTCAGATACCTGTACAAGAGAGAGAGAGAGAGAGAGAGAGAGAGAGAGAGAGAGACAGACATCATCACCCCTGTGTGTGTGTGTGTGTGTGTGTGTGTAGATGCGTGTGTGTGTATAGATGTGTATGTGTGTGTGTGTGTGTGTGTGCATAGATGTAGATGTGTGTGTGTGTGTGTGTGTGTGTATAGATGTGTGTGTGTGTAGTTTTATATATATAACTATAATATTAATAACACTAACCTATAACAATAACAATAACCAACAATAACAATAACCAACAATAACAATAACCATAACCATAACAATAACCAATAATAACAATAAACAACAATAACAATAACAATAACCAACAATAACAATAACCAACAATAATAATAACAATAACAATAACAATAACAATAATAATAACCAACAATAATAATAACCAACAATAATAATAACCAACAATAATAATAACCAACAATAATAATAACAATTAATAACAATAACCAATAATAACAATGACCAACAATAACCAACAATAACAATAACCAACAATAACAATAACCAACAATAACAATGACCAACAATAACCAATAATAACAATAACCAACAATAACAATAACCAACAATAACAATTAATAACTAATAATAATAACAATAACAATAACCAACAATAACAAATATCAATATTTAATTCACTAATATTATTTAATTTATTTTTCTATGTGCAAAAAATACCCTTGGTTCACATTACAGCCGACGTCATTAAAGTTGACGGTGTGGACGTCAATAACGGCTTGGCTTGACGGCCAGCTGAGGAATACCCTTGGTTCACATTACAGCCGACGTCATTAAAGTTGACGGTGTGGACGTCAATAACGGCTTGGCTTGACGGCCAGCTGAGGAATACCCTTGGTTCACATTACAGCCGACGTCATTAAACGTGACGGTGTGGACGTCAATAACGGATTGGCTTGACGGAAACCCCATCGTAATTCGAACTGTTATGGTTTGTGTGTGTGTGTGTGTGTGTGTGTGTGTTTGTTTGTCCTGTAATTTATAACCATGCAGGATACATACATACATACACACACACTGTATATTTATTTATTTATATGCCTTATTTTGTTTTATAAATTGATAATAGATAAAATAATAATGATTATTAATTTGTGTATATGATGTGTATATGTGTGTGTCTTATACCCACTCAGTTCTACAGGTACACACACACACACACACACACCCTGCATTCAAACCCATCAGCCTCTGTGTGTGTACAGAGTGGGGAATTGAACATTCATACATACATACACACACACACACGCACAACTCACTCTTCTACTAATCATTTCAATTTTTATCCTGTATGTTTTTTTTTTTTCCTTCTAACAAATGCTTACTTCGTGTTTTTTTTTTTTTTATATATATATTCGTTTTTTTTTCTAACTAATGATTCGTTTTTTTTTTATATATATTCGTTTTTTTTTTTCATTATATATTCGTGTGTTTTTTTCATTATATATTCGTGTTTTTTTTTCATTATATATTCGTGTTTTTTTTCATTATATATTCGTGTTTTCTTTTCATTATATATTCGTGTTTTCTTTTTTCTAACTAATGATTCGTGTTTTTTTTTCATTATATATTCGTGTTTTTTTTTCTTCTAACTAATGATTCGAATATATGAAACACAATTATAGCAAAACATCACAAGGATGATTCCCTGTAATGTATGGCCCAGTGACCTCTCCACCCACCTGAGACCCGAGTCAGCTTCGGCTATGGCTGACTAAGCAGGAAGACCTCAGACAGCTGACTCCAACCCCCCACCCACTGCTGCTCACAGGGGTGGTAACCTCTGGCATCAGTGGTATTTTTAAGTGTCCCGAGCAAGGATCGAACGCTGGGCCACAGAATTGCAGCCACAGACTTTACCACTGTGCTAGCCAGAGGCTAAATGATTCGTGTTTTTTTTTTTTCATTATATATTCGTGTTATTTTTTCATTATCTATTCATGTTTTTTTTTCTAACTAATGATTCGTGTTTTTTTTTTATATATATATTCGTTTTTTTTTCTAACTAATGATTCATGTTTTTTTTTTATTATATATTCGTGTTATTTTTTATAACTAATGATTCGTGTTTTTTTTTCATTATATATTCGTGTTTTCTTTCAATTATCTATTCATGTTATTTTTCTTCTAACTAGTGATTTGTTTTTTTTATATATATATATTCGTGTTTTTTTTTTCTAACTAATGATTCGTGTTTTTTTTTCATTATATATTCGTGTTTTCTTTTTTCTAACTAATGATTCGTGTTTTTTTTTCATTATATATTCGTGTTTTCTTTTTTCTAACTAATGATTCGTGTTTTTTTTTCATTATATATTCGTGTTTTCTTTTTTCTAACTAATGATTCGTGTTTTTTTTTCATTATATATTCGTGTTTTCTTTTTTCTAACTAATGATTCGTGTTTTTTTTTATCTATTCATGTTTTGTTTTTTTCTAACTAATGATTCGTGTTTTTTTTTATATATATATTTGTTTGTTTTTTTCTAACTAATGATTCGTGTTTTTTTTTATATATATATTCGTTTTTTTCTTCTAACTAATGATTCGTGTTTTTTTTTATATATATATTCGTGTTTTTTCTACTAACTAATGATTCGTGTTTTTTTTTATATATATTCTTGTTATTTTTATTTTTGTTTTTCTAACCAATGCTTCGTGTTTTTTTTTCATTATCTATTAATGTTTTATTATTATATATGTATTATTATTATATATGTATACTTTTTATGTATAATATGTATTTATATTTTTGTGCATTTTATATTTGAATATTATCGTATGTGTGTGTGTGTGTTAGTAAACCTTTTTGGAAATTCTCTCTATGTATTCCATATGTGCTCAACATTTATTTATACACACATACATTAATGTTGCTTGTTTTTATATATATATATATATATATATATATATATATATATATATATATATATATATATATATATATATATATATATATATATATATATATATATATATATTTTAAACTTTAAAAACCAAAATATATTAACGTTCGTTTTCTTCTTTACAGATTGAGCAATGGCTAAGAAGAGGACGGTTGGTAAATATATCACCACATATACACACATAGACTGATGGGATATTAATTAAAAAATCTCCTTAGATAAGCTTATTGTTATAACTTAATAATAATAATAATAATAAATAATAATAATAACTTGAGTTCATTTGTAGGTCAGATGATTACAACCTTAAATATGTACAGGATCATACAGGTTGTATATTTATTATAGAATTTATGAATATAGTTTATGAATATAGGTATAGGTAGGTAGGGTATAAGTGTTAAATTATCTTATACGTCACTCTGTATTTCCTTATAGCATGTATGGACTACGACAAGAGGACCCAAGCAAGAAGATGGAAACAAGAGGAAACAAGAGGAAACAAGAGGTGATTTACTTATTATAGATTGACTATATTTTATTTGGATATATGATGGTGATAATAATTAGACTGTGAATATAGGTATAGGTAGGTAGGGTATAGGTGTTAAATTATCTTATACGTTACTCTGTATTTCCTTACAGCATGTATGGACTACGACAAGAGGACCCAAGCAAGAAGATGGAAACAAGAGGAAACAAGAGGAAACAAGAGGTGATTTACTTATTATAGATTGACTATATTTTATTTGGATATATGATGGTGATAATAATTAGACTGTGAATATAGGTATAGGTAGGTAGGGTATAGGTGTTAAATTATCTTATACGTCACTCTGTATTTCCTTACAGCATGTATGGACTACGACAAGAGCAACTACCCAACTACGACTACCCAAGCAAGAAGATGGAAACAAGAGGATGCAGACCACTACAGGTGATTTACTTATTATAGATTGACTGGGTATTACAGCCCCAAGGCAATCTTTTGTTTACCTTCTCTTTATTTACTCAAGACATTTGTTTGGAATAGGTTGGTGTGGGAGAGACGTAATAATAATAATAATAATAATAATAATAATAATAATAATTAAAAAAAAAAAAAAAAAAAAAAAAAGGGACATTGGTTTCACGAAAATCATTGACATAAATATCGAAAGTGTAGAAATGGTTACATAACAAACAGCCTTTGAGTAACTGCTTTTTTTTATTTAGTTAGTTTTCTCTAACGTGCAGAATGCAATCTCAAACTTTGCAGGCGTTTTTCTGGAAATAATGGTTGGTGAACTTTGATATCAATAAGCTCTGTTATTATAAACTATAGAAGGATCGTATGTATAGCATTCAAAAGCTCGTAAAAAGTTCTATAAATTCACCGTTGGGAATTTACAAAATCCATCGTTTTCATATGGCTATTTTTTTTTAATCGGAAAAATAACAAAAAAATGTTTGTATAACTTTCTATTTCTCAAACTTGCGACGGTGAAAGTTTAGATATACTTTCTGTGAGTTTATTCAATTGCACAGCAAGAGGATTTAATTGGGATTGTAGAAGATAGAGTTTTAGTAATGATATAATTTAGGCCTAAAAAAAATCGTAACTTTAAAACCAGAAGACTGATTTTCAATTGTGAAGTACGTATCATTATTATTATTATTATCTTATACGTCACTCTGTATGCCCTTATAGCATGTATGGACTACGACAAGAGGACCCAAGCAAGAAGATGGAAACAAGAGGAAACAAGAGGAAACAAGAGGTGATTTACTTATTATAGATTGACTATATTTTATTTGGATATATGATGGTGATAATAATTAGACTGTGAATATAGGTATAGGTAGGTAGGGTATAGGTGTTAAATTATCTTATACGTCACTCTGTATTTCCTTACAGCATGTATGGACTACGACAAGAGCAACTACCCAACTACGACTACCCAAGCAAGAAGATGGAAACAAGAGGATGCAGACCACTACAGGTGATTTACTTATTATAGATTGACTGGGTATTACAGCCCCAAGGCAATCTTTTGTTTACCTTCTCTTTATTTACTCAAGACATTTGTTTGGAATAGGTTGGTGTGGGAGAGACGTAATAATAATAATAATAATAATAATAATAATAATAATAATAATAATAATAATAATAATAATAATAATAATAATAATTAAAAAAAAAAAAAAAAAAAAAAAAAAAGGGACATTGGTTTCACGAAAATCATTGACATAAATATCGAAAGTGTAGAAATGGTTACATAACAAACAGCCTTTGAGTAACTGCTTTTTTTTATTTAGTTAGTTTTCTCTAACGTGCAGAATGCAATCTCAAACTTTGCAGGCGTTTTTCTGGAAATAATGGTTGGTGAACTTTGATATCAATAAGCTCTGTTATTATAAACTATAGAAGGATCGTATGTATAGCATTCAAAAGCTCGTAAAAAGTTCTATAAATTCACCGTTGGGAATTTACAAAATCCATCGTTTTCGTATGGCTATTTTTTTTTAATCGGAAAAATAACAAAAAAATGTTTGTATAACTTTCTATTTCTCAAACTTGCGACGGTGAAAGTTTAGATATACTTTCTGTGAGTTTATTCAATTGCACAGCAAGATGATTTAATTGGGATTGTAGAAGATAGAGTTTTAGTAATGATATAATTTAGGCCTAAAAAAAATCGTAACTTTAAAACCAGAAGACTGATTTTCAATTGTGAAGTACGTATCATTATTATTATTATTATCTTATACGTCACTCTGTATGTCCTTATAGCATGTATGGACTACGACAAGAGGACCCAAGCAAGAAGATGGAAACAAGAGGAAACAAGAGGAAACAAGAGGTGATTTACTTATTATAGATTGACTATATTTTATTTGGATATATGATGGTGATAATAATTAGACTGTGAATATAGGTATAGGTAGGTAGGGTATAGGTGTTAAATTATCTTATACGTCACTCTGTATTTCCTTACAGCATGTATGGACTACGACAAGAGCAACTACCCAACTACGACTACCCAAGCAAGAAGATGGAAACAAGAGGATGCAGACCACTACAGGTGATTTACTTATTATAGATTGACTGGGTATTACAGCCCCAAGGCAATCTTTTGTTTACCTTCTCTTTATTTACTCAAGACATTTGTTTGGAATAGGTTGGTGTGGGAGAGACGTAATAATAATAATAATAATAATAATAATTAAAAAAAAAAAAAAAAAAAAAAAAAAAAGGGACATTGGTTTCACGAAAATCATTGACATAAATATCGAAAGTGTAGAAATGGTTACATAACAAACAGCCTTTGAGTAACTGCTTTTTTTTATTTAGTTAGTTTTCTCTAACGTGCAGAATGCAATCTCAAACTTTGCAGGCGTTTTTCTGGAAATAATGGTTGGTGAACTTTGATATCAATAAGCTCTGTTATTATAAACTATAGAAGGATCGTATGTATAGCATTCAAAAGCTCGTAAAAAGTTCTATAAATTCACCGTTGGGAATTTACAAAATCCATCGTTTTCGTATGGCTATTTTTTTTTAATCGGAAAAATAACAAAAAAATGTTTGTATAACTTTCTATTTCTCAAACTTGCGACGGTGAAAGTTTAGATATACTTTCTGTGAGTTTATTCAATTGCACAGCAAGATGATTTAATTGGGATTGTAGAAGATAGAGTTTTAGTAATGATATAATTTAGGCCTAAAAAAAATCGTAACTTTAAAACCAGAAGACTGATTTTCAATTGTGAAGTACGTATCATTATTATTATTATTATCTTATACGTCACTCTGTATGTCCTTATAGCATGTATGGACTACGACAAGAGGACCCAAGCAAGAAGATGGAAACAAGAGGAAACAAGAGGAAACAAGAGGTGATTTACTTATTATAGATTGACTATATTTTATTTGGATATATGATGGTGATAATAATTAGACTGTGAATATAGGTATAGGTAGGTAGGGTATAGGTGTTAAATTATCTTATACGTCACTCTGTATTTCCTTACAGCATGTATGGACTACGACAAGAGCAACTACCCAACTACGACTACCCAAGCAAGAAGATGGAAACAAGAGGATGCAGACCACTACAGGTGATTTACTTATTATAGATTGACTGGGTATTACAGCATCAAGGCAATCTTTTGTTTACCTTCTCTTTATTTACTCAAGACATTTGTTTGGAATAGGTTGGTGTGGGAGAGACGTAATAATAATAATAATAATAATAATAATAATAATAATTAAAAAAAAAAAAAAAAAAAAAAAAGGGACATTGGTTTCACGAAAATCATTGACATAAATATCGAAAGTGTAGAAATGGTTACATAACAAACAGCCTTTGAGTAACTGCTTTTTTTTATTTAGTTAGTTTTCTCTAACGTGCAGAATGCAATCTCAAACTTTGCAGGCGTGTTTCTGGAAATAATGGTTGGTGAACTTTGATATCAATAAGCTCTGTTATTATAAACTATAGAAGGATCGTATGTATAGCATTCAAAAGCTCGTAAAAAGTTCTATAAATTCACCGTTGGGAATTTACAAAATCCATCGTTTTCGTATGGCTATTTTTTTTTAATCGGAAAAATAACAAAAAAATGTTTGTATAACTTTCTATTTCTCAAACTTGCGACGGTGAAAGTTTAGATATACTTTCTGTGAGTTTATTCAATTGCACAGCAAGATGATTTAATTGGGATTGTAGAAGATAGAGTTTTAGTAATGATATAATTTAGGCCTAAAAAAAATCGTAACTTTAAAACCAGAAGACTGATTTTCAATTGTGAAGTACGTATCATTATTATTATTATTATCTTATACGTCACTCTGTATGTCCTTATAGCATGTATGGACTACGACAAGAGGACCCAAGCAAGAAGATGGAAACAAGAGGAAACAAGAGGAAACAAGAGGTGATTTACTTATTATAGATTGACTATATTTTATTTGGATATATGATGGTGATAATAATTAGACTGTGAATATAGGTATAGGTAGGTAGGGTATAGGTGTTAAATTATCTTATACGTCACTCTGTATTTCCTTACAGCATGTATGGACTACGACAAGAGCAACTACCCAACTACGACTACCCAAGCAAGAAGATGGAAACAAGAGGATGCAGACCACTACAGGTGATTTACTTATTATAGATTGACTGGGTATTACAGCCCCAAGGCAATCTTTTGTTTACCTTCTCTTTATTTACTCAAGACATTTGTTTGGAATAGGTTGGTGTGGGAGAGACGTAATAATAATAATAATAATAATAATAATAATAATAATTAAAAAAAAAAAAAAAAAAAAAAAAAAAAAAGGGACATTGGTTTCACGAAAATCATTGACATAAATATCGAAAGTGTAGAAATGGTTACATAACAAACAGCCTTTGAGTAACTGCTTTTTTTTATTTAGTTAGTTTTCTCTAACGTGCAGAATGCAATCTCAAACTTTGCAGGCGTTTTTCTGGAAATAATGGTTGGTGAACTTTGATATCAATAAGCTCTGTTATTATAAACTATAGAAGGATCGTATGTATAGCATTCAAAAGCTCGTAAAAAGTTCTATAAATTCACCGTTGGGAATTTACAAAATCCATCGTTTTCGTATGGCTATTTTTTTTTAATCGGAAAAATAACAAAAAAATGTTTGTATAACTTTCTATTTCTCAAACTTGCGACGGTGAAAGTTTAGATATACTTTCTGTGAGTTTATTCAATTGCACAGCAAGATGATTTAATTGGGATTGTAGAAGATAGAGTTTTAGTAATGATATAATTTAGGCCTAAAAAAAATCGTAACTTTAAAACCAGAAGACTGATTTTCAATTGTGAAGTACGTATCATTATTATTATTATTATCTTATACGTCACTCTGTATGTCCTTATAGCATGTATGGACTACGACAAGAGGACCCAAGCAAGAAGATGGAAACAAGAGGAAACAAGAGGAAACAAGAGGTGATTTACTTATTATAGATTGACTATATTTTATTTGGATATATGATGGTGATAATAATTAGACTGTGAATATAGGTATAGGTAGGTAGGGTATAGGTGTTAAATTATCTTATACGTCACTCTGTATTTCCTTACAGCATGTATGGACTACGACAAGAGCAACTACCCAACTACGACTACCCAAGCAAGAAGATGGAAACAAGAGGATGCAGACCACTACAGGTGATTTACTTATTATAGATTGACTGGGTATTACAGCCCCAAGGCAATCTTTTGTTTACCTTCTCTTTATTTACTCAAGACATTTGTTTGGAATAGGTTGGTGTGGGAGAGACGTAATAATAATAATAATAATAATAATAATAATAATAATAATTAAAAAAAAAAAAAAAAAAAAAAAAAAGGGACATTGGTTTCACGAAAATCATTGACATAAATATCGAAAGTGTAGAAATGGTTACATAACAAACAGCCTTTGAGTAACTGCTTTTTTTTATTTAGTTAGTTTTCTCTAACGTGCAGAATGCAATCTCAAACTTTGCAGGCGTTTTTCTGGAAATAATGGTTGGTGAACTTTGATATCAATAAGCTCTGTTATTATAAACTATAGAAGGATCGTATGTATAGCATTCAAAAGCTCGTAAAAAGTAATATAAATTCACCGTTGGGAATTTACAAAATCCATCGTTTTCGTATGGCTATTTTTTTTTAATCGGAAAAATAACAAAAAAATGTTTGTATAACTTTCTATTTCTCAAACTTGCGACGGTGAAAGTTTAGATATACTTTCTGTGAGTTTATTCAATTGCACAGCAAGATGATTTAATTGGGATTGTAGAAGATAGAGTTTTAGTAATGATATAATTTAGGCCTAAAAAAAATCGTAACTTTAAAACCAGAAGACTGATTTTCAATTGTGAAGTACGTATCATTATTATTATTATTATCTTATACGTCACTCTGTATGTCCTTATAGCATGTATGGACTACGACAAGAGGACCCAAGCAAGAAGATGGAAACAAGAGGAAACAAGAGGAAACAAGAGGTGATTTACTTCTTATAGATTGACTATATTTTATTTGGATATATGATGGTGATAATAATTAGACTGTGAATATAGAATTAGGTAGGAGTGAGAGAGAGAGAGAGAGAGAGAGAGAGATTAAGGCAGAGATTAAGGCAGAGAGAGAGGGAGAGAGAGAGAGAGATTAAGGCAGAGTGAGGCATGATTTGTTATTATTATTATCTTATACGTCACTCTGTATTTCCTTACAGCATGTATGGACTACAAGAGCAACTACCCAACTACGACTACCCAAGCAAGAAGATGGAAACAAGAGGATGCAGACCACTACAGGTGATTTACTTATTATAGATTGACTGGGTATTACAGCCCCAAGGCAATCTTTTGTTTACCTTCTCTTTATTTACTCAAGACATTTGTTTGGAATAGGTTGGTGTGGGAGAGACGTAATAATAATAATAATAATAATAATAATAATAATAATTAAAAAAAAAAAAAAAAAAAAAAAAAGGGACATTGGTTTCACGAAAATCATTGACATAAATATCGAAAGTGTAGAAATGGTTACATAACAAACAGCCTTTGAGTAACTGCTTTTTTTTATTTAGTTAGTTTTCTCTAACGTGCAGAATGCAATCTCAAACTTTGCAGGCGTTTTTCTGGAAATAATGGTTGGTGAACTTTGATATCAATAAGCTCTGTTATTATAAACTATAGAAGGATCGTATGTATAGCATTCAAAAGCTCGTAAAAAGTTCTATAAATTCACCGTTGGGAATTTACAAAATCCATCGTTTTCGTATGGCTATTTTTTTTTAATCGGAAAAATAACAAAAAAATGTTTGTATAACTTTCTATTTCTCAAACTTGCGACGGTGAAAGTTTAGATATACTTTCTGTGAGTTTATTCAATTGCACAGCAAGATGATTTAATTGGGATTGTAGAAGATAGAGTTTTAGTAATGATATAATTTAGGCCTAAAAAAAATCGTAACTTTAAAACCAGAAGACTGATTTTCAATTGTGAAGTACGTATCATTATTATTATTATTATCTTATACGTCACTCTGTATGTCCTTATAGCATGTATGGACTACGACAAGAGGACCCAAGCAAGAAGATGGAAACAAGAGGAAACAAGAGGAAACAAGAGGTGATTTACTTATTATAGATTGACTATATTTTATTTGGATATATGATGGTGATAATAATTAGACTGTGAATATAGGTATAGGTAGGTAGGGTATAGGTGTTAAATTATCTTATACGTCACTCTGTATTTCCTTACAGCATGTATGGACTACGACAAGAGCAACTACCCAACTACGACTACCCAAGCAAGAAGATGGAAACAAGAGGATGCAGACCACTACAGGTGATTTACTTATTATAGATTGACTGGGTATTACAGCCCCAAGGCAATCTTTTGTTTACCTTCTCTTTATTTACTCAAGACATTTGTTTGGAATAGGTTGGTGTGGGAGAGACGTAATAATAATAATAATAATAATAATAATAATAATAATAATAATTAAAAAAAAAAAAAAAAAAAAAAAAAGGGACATTGGTTTCACGAAAATCATTGACATAAATATCGAAAGTGTAGAAATGGTTACATTACAAACAGCCTTTGAGTAACTGCTTTTTTTTATTTAGTTAGTTTTCTCTAACGTGCAGAATGCAATCTCAAACTTTGCAGGCGTTTTTCTGGAAATAATGGTTGGTGAACTTTGATATCAATAAGCTCTGTTATTATAAACTATAGAAGGATCGTATGTATAGCATTCAAAAGCTCGTAAAAAGTTCTATAAATTCACCGTTGGGAATTTACAAAATCCATCGTTTTCGTATGGCTATTTTTTTTTTAATCGGAAAAATAACAAAAAAATGTTTGTATAACTTTCTATTTCTCAAACTTGCGACGGTGAAAGTTTAGATATACTTTCTGTGAGTTTATTCAATTGCACAGCAAGATGATTTAATTGGGATTGTAGAAGATAGAGTTTTAGTAATGATATAATTTAGGCCTAAAAAAAATCGTAACTTTAAAACCAGAAGACTGATTTTCAATTGTGAAGTACGTATCATTATTATTATTATTATCTTATACGTCACTCTGTATGTCCTTATAGCATGTATGGACTACGACAAGAGGACCCAAGCAAGAAGATGGAAACAAGAGGAAACAAGAGGAAACAAGAGGTGATTTACTTATTATAGATTGACTATATTTTATTTGGATATATGATGGTGATAATAATTAGACTGTGAATATAGGTATAGGTAGGTAGGGTATAGGTGTTAAATTATCTTATACGTCACTCTGTATTTCCTTACAGCATGTATGGACTACGACAAGAGCAACTACCCAACTACGACTACCCAAGCAAGAAGATGGAAACAAGAGGATGCAGACCACTACAGGTGATTTACTTATTATAGATTGACTGGGTATTACAGCCCCAAGGCAATCTTTTGTTTACCTTCTCTTTATTTACTCAAGACATTTGTTTGGAATAGGTTGGTGTGGGAGAGACGTAATAATAATAATAATAATAATAATAATAATAATAATTAAAAAAAAAAAAAAAAAAAAAAAAAGGGACATTGGTTTCACGAAAATCATTGACATAAATATCGAAAGTGTAGAAATGGTTACATAACAAACAGCCTTTGAGTAACTGCTTTTTTTTATTTAGTTAGTTTTCTCTAACGTGCAGAATGCAATCTCAAACTTTGCAGGCGTTTTTCTGGAAATAATGGTTGGTGAACTTTGATATCAATAAGCTCTGTTATTATAAACTATAGAAGGATCGTATGTATAGCATTCAAAAGCTCGTAAAAAGTTCTATAAATTCACCGTTGGGAATTTACAAAATCCATCGTTTTCGTATGGCTATTTTTTTTTAATCGGAAAAATAACAAAAAAATGTTTGTATAACTTTCTATTTCTCAAACTTGCGACGGTGAAAGTTTAGATATACTTTCTGTGAGTTTATTCAATTGCACAGCAAGATGATTTAATTGGGATTGTAGAAGATAGAGTTTTAGTAATGATATAATTTAGGCCTTAAAAAAAATCGTAACTTTAAAACCAGAAGACTGATTTTCAATTGTGAAGTACGTATCATTATTATTATTATTATCTTATACGTCACTCTGTATGTCCTTATAGCATGTATGGACTACGACAAGAGGACCCAAGCAAGAAGATGGAAACAAGAGGAAACAAGAGGAAACAAGAGGTGATTTACTTATTATAGATTGACTATATTTTATTTGGATATATGATGGTGATAATAATTAGACTGTGAATATAGGTATAGGTAGGTAGGGTATAGGTGTTAAATTATCTTATACGTCACTCTGTATTTCCTTACAGCATGTATGGACTACGACAAGAGCAACTACCCAACTACGACTACCCAAGCAAGAAGATGGAAACAAGAGGATGCAGACCACTACAGGTGATTTACTTATTATAGATTGACTGGGTATTACAGCCCCAAGGCAATCTTTTGTTTACCTTCTCTTTATTTACTCAAGACATTTGTTTGGAATAGGTTGGTGTGGGAGAGACGTAATAATAATAATAATAATAATAATAATAATAATAATTAAAAAAAAAAAAAAAAAAAAAAAAAAAAGGGACATTGGTTTCACGAAAATCATTGACATAAATATCGAAAGTGTAGAAATGGTTACATAACAAACAGCCTTTGAGTAACTGCTTTTTTTTATTTAGTTAGTTTTCTCTAACGTGCAGAATGCAATCTCAAACTTTGCAGGCGTTTTTCTGGAAATAATGGTTGGTGAACTTTGATATCAATAAGCTCTGTTATTATAAACTATAGAAGGATCGTATGTATAGCATTCAAAAGCTCGTAAAAAGTTCTATAAATTCACCGTTGGGAATTTACAAAATCCATCGTTTTCGTATGGCTATTTTTTTTTAATCGGAAAAATAACAAAAAAATGTTTGTATAACTTTCTATTTCTCAAACTTGCGACGGTGAAAGTTTAGATATACTTTCTGTGAGTTTATTCAATTGCACAGCAAGATGATTTAATTGGGATTGTAGAAGATAGAGTTTTAGTAATGATATAATTTAGGCCTAAAAAAAATCGTAACTTTAAAACCAGAAGACTGATTTTCAATTGTGAAGTACGTATCATTATTATTATTATTATCTTATACGTCACTCTGTATGTCCTTATAGCATGTATGGACTACGACAAGAGGACCCAAGCAAGAAGATGGAAACAAGAGGAAACAAGAGGAAACAAGAGGTGATTTACTTATTATAGATTGACTATATTTTATTTGGATATATGATGGTGATAATAATTAGACTGTGAATATAGGTATAGGTAGGTAGGGTATAGGTGTTAAATTATCTTATACGTCACTCTGTATTTCCTTACAGCATGTATGGACTACGACAAGAGCAACTACCCAACTACGACTACCCAAGCAAGAAGATGGAAACAAGAGGATGCAGACCACTACAGGTGATTTACTTATTATAGATTGACTGGGTATTACAGCCCCAAGGCAATCTTTTGTTTACCTTCTCTTTATTTACTCAAGACATTTGTTTGGAATAGGTTGGTGTGGGAGAGACGTAATAATAATAATAATAATAATAATAATAATAATTAAAAAAAAAAAAAAAAAAAAAAAAAAAAGGGACATTGGTTTCACGAAAATCATTGACATAAATATCGAAAGTGTAGAAATGGTTACATAACAAACAGCCTTTGAGTAACTGCTTTTTTTTATTTAGTTAGTTTTCTCTAACGTGCAGAATGCAATCTCAAACTTTGCAGGCGTTTTTCTGGAAATAATGGTTGGTGAACTTTGATATCAATAAGCTCTGTTATTATAAACTATAGAAGGATCGTATGTATAGCATTCAAAAGCTCGTAAAAAGTTCTATAAATTCACCGTTGGGAATTTACAAAATCCATCGTTTTCGTATGGCTATTTTTTTTTAATCGGAAAAATAACAAAAAAATGTTTGTATAACTTTCTATTTCTCAAACTTGCGACGGTGAAAGTTTAGATATACTTTCTGTGAGTTTATTCAATTGCACAGCAAGATGATTTAATTGGGATTGTAGAAGATAGAGTTTTAGTAATGATATAATTTAGGCCTAAAAAAAATCGTAACTTTAAAACCAGAAGACTGATTTTCAATTGTGAAGTACGTATCATTATTATTATTATTATCTTATACGTCACTCTGTATGTCCTTATAGCATGTATGGACTACGACAAGAGGACCCAAGCAAGAAGATTGAAACAAGAGGAAACAAGAGGAAACAAGAGGTGATTTACTTATTATAGATTGACTATATTTTATTTGGATATATGATGGTGATAATAATTAGACTGTGAATATAGGTATAGGTAGGTAGGGTATAGGTGTTAAATTATCTTATACGTCACTCTGTATTTCCTTACAGCATGTATGGACTACGACAAGAGCAACTACCCAACTACGACTACCCAAGCAAGAAGATGGAAACAAGAGGATGCAGACCACTACAGGTGATTTACTTATTATAGATTGACTGGGTATTACAGCCCCAAGGCAATCTTTTGTTTACCTTCTCTTTATTTACTCAAGACATTTGTTTGGAATAGGTTGGTGTGGGAGAGACGTAATAATAATAATAATAATAATAATAATAATAATAATAATTAAAAAAAAAAAAAAAAAAAAAAAAAGGGACATTGGTTTCACGAAAATCATTGACATAAATATCGAAAGTGTAGAAATGGTTACATAACAAACAGCCTTTGAGGAACTGCTTTTTTTTATTTAGTTAGTTTTCTCTAACGTGCAGAATGCAATCTCAAACTTTGCAGGCGTTTTTCTGGAAATAATGGTTGGTGAACTTTGATATCAATAAGCTCTGTTATTATAAACTATAGAAGGATCGTATGTATAGCATTCAAAAGCTCGTAAAAAGTTCTATAAATTCACCGTTGGGAATTTACAAAATCCATCGTTTTCGTATGGCTATTTTTTTTTAATCGGAAAAATAACAAAAAAATGTTTGTATAACTTTCTATTTCTCAAACTTGCGACGGTGAAAGTTTAGATATACTTTCTGTGAGTTTATTCAATTGCACAGCAAGATGATTTAATTGGGATTGTAGAAGATAGAGTTTTAGTAATGATATAATTTAGGCCTAAAAAAAATCGTAACTTTAAAACCAGAAGACTGATTTTCAATTGTGAAGTACGTATCATTATTATTATTATTATCTTATACGTCACTCTGTATGTCCTTATAGCATGTATGGACTACGACAAGAGGACCCAAGCAAGAAGATGGAAACAAGAGGAAACAAGAGGAAACAAGAGGTGATTTACTTATTATAGATTGACTATATTTTATTTGGATATATGATGGTGATAATAATTAGACTGTGAATATAGGTATAGGTAGGTAGGGTATAGGTGTTAAATTATCTTATACGTCACTCTGTATTTCCTTACAGCATGTATGGACTACGACAAGAGCAACTACCCAACTACGACTACCCAAGCAAGAAGATGGAAACAAGAGGATGCAGACCACTACAGGTGATTTACTTATTATAGATTGACTGGGTATTACAGCCCCAAGGCAATCTTTTGTTTACCTTCTCTTTATTTACTCAAGACATTTGTTTGGAATAGGTTGGTGTGGGAGAGACGTAATAATAATAATAATAATAATAATAATAATAATAATTAAAAAAAAAAAAAAAAAAAAAAAGGGACATTGGTTTCACGAAAATCATTGACATAAATATCGAAAGTGTAGAAATGGTTACATAACAAACAGCCTTTGAGTAACTGCTTTTTTTTATTTAGTTAGTTTTCTCTAACGTGCAGAATGCAATCTCAAACTTTGCAGGCGTTTTTCTGGAAATAATGGTTGGTGAACTTTGATATCAATAAGCTCTGTTATTATAAACTATAGAAGGATCGTATGTATAGCATTCAAAAGCTCGTAAAAAGTTCTATAAATTCACCGTTGGGAATTTACAAAATCCATCGTTTTCGTATGGCTATTTTTTTTTAATCGGAAAAATAACAAAAAAATGTTTGTATAACTTTCTATTTCTCAAACTTGCGACGGTGAAAGTTTAGATATACTTTCTGTGAGTTTATTCAATTGCACAGTAAGATGATTTAATTGGGATTGTAGAAGATAGAGTTTTAGTAATGATATAATTTAGGCCTAAAAAAAATCGTAACTTTAAAACCAGAAGACTGATTTTCAATTGTGAAGTACGTATCATTATTATTATTATTATCTTATACGTCACTCTGTATGTCCTTATAGCATGTATGGACTACGACAAGAGGACCCAAGCAAGAAGATGGAAACAAGAGGAAACAAGAGGAAACAAGAGGTGATTTACTTATTATAGATTGACTATATTTTATTTGGATATATGATGGTGATAATAATTAGACTGTGAATATAGGTATAGGTAGGTAGGGTATAGGTGTTAAATTATCTTATACGTCACTCTGTATTTCCTTACAGCATGTATGGACTACGACAAGAGCAACTACCCAACTACGACTACCCAAGCAAGAAGATGGAAACAAGAGGATGCAGACCACTACAGGTGATTTACTTATTATATCTATAGGTGTGACGCCTCCCCCCCCCCCTCCCCGGGACCTCCCCCCAAAGGGGTGGCCACGGCAGAAAAGTCTCCAGTCTTCCCTGTTCCAACACTCCCTCCTTACTCCCTACTCCCTCTCATGTTACTCTCCTTTACATACTCCCTCCTTACTCCCTACTCCCTCTCATGTTACTCTCCTTTACATACTCCCTCCTTACTCCCTCCTCCCTCTCATGTTACTCTCCTTTACATACTCCCTCCTTACTCCCTCCTCCCTCTCATGTTACTCTCCTTTACATACTCCCTCCTTACTCCCTCCTCCCTCTCATGTTACTCTCCTTTACATACTCCCTCCTTACTTACTGGATATTATGATGATGGTGATAATAATGAGACGGTGAATATAGAATTAGGTAGAGAGAGAGAGAGAGAGAGAGAGAGAGAGGGAGAGAGAGAGGGAGAGAGAGAGGGAGAGAGAGAGAGATTAAGGCAGAGTGAGGCATGATTTGTTATTATTATTATCTTATACGTCACTCTGTATTTCCTTATAGCATGTATGGACTTCAACAAGAGGATGACACAAGCAAGAAGATGGAAACAAGAGGAAACAAGAGGTGATTTATTTATTATAGATTGACTATATTATTTTATTTGGATAATTATATGATGGTGATAATAATTAGACAGTGAATATAGAATCAGGTATAGAATTAGGTACTATGGGTATCTCAAACCATTTACTGTCTAATGTTTTCACGTTCACATAATATGATATTATTGTTTTAATTAAATATATAGTGTGTAGCTACTTGTAGTAAATTAAAAGATGATAGTTAACCTATTTATTGTAAAGTTTATCATCTAGCTAAGGAACAGAGGGATGGAAGCTGTCAAACTCTTACCTGAGTTACCCCTATATGGAGGATTATATTTGACCACGACTGTAGGTAGGGTATAGGTATAGGTATAGGTAGGTAGGTTAGGTATAGGTATAGGTAGATAGGGTATAGGTATAGGTATAGGTAGGTAGGGTATAGGTGTTAAATTATCTTATACGTCACTCTGTATTTCCTTACAGCATGTATGGACTACGACAAGAGCAACTACCCAACTACGACTACCCAAGCAAGAAGATGGAAACAAGAGGATGCAGACCACTACAGGTGATTTACTGATTATAAATTGACTATATTTATTTATTATATCTATAGCACCGACGCCTCGCTTGGGGATAGGTAACCCGGTTTGGGGGGGTTAAGGGGGTGCAGGAATAGGGGACAGGCTTTCTACCCCCCCTCCCATCCCCCCGCAAGCCTGTCCCCTACTCCCGTACCCCCTAAAAATAAGTTCTATGTATGTTATTATATTTGTTGTAAAATTAATGCATTAACTAATTATATTTTTCTTTTGCTGCCACTACCACTACTACCACCACTGCTACTACAACTACTACTACTACTACTACTACCACTACCACTACAACTACAACTACAACTACTACTACTACTACTACCACCACCACCACCATGACTACTACTACTACCACTACTACCACCACCACTACTACTACTACTACTACTACAGCTACTACTACAGCTACTACTACTACTACAACTACTACAACTATAGGGTGTGTATATATACTCTTTGTACATAATAATAATAATACCAAAACTTTATATTTGCAGGTAAAATTCGCTAAACAAAATATTTGGTAATTAATTAAAATTATTTTATTTACAGCCTAATTTTTTACAGCATTTTTTTTTTTTACAGCATATATATATATATTTTTTTACAGCATATTTTTTTTTTTTTTTTACAGCATTTTTTTTTTTTTTTTTTTTACGGCATATATATATATTTTTTTTTTTACAGCATATATTTTGTTTTTCTTATTTACACCATAATTTTTTTTTCTTATTTACAGCATTTTTTTTTCTTCTAATTTTTACAGGAAATAATTCAAAATAATTTCCCTTCCAGAAATAACAATAACAAATAATAACAATAATAACAATAACAACAATAATAACAATAACAATAACAACAATAATAACAATAACAACAATAACAACAATAATAACAATAATAACAATAATAACAATAATAACAATAACAATAATAACAACAATAATAACAATAACAATAACAACAATAATAACAATAACAATAACAATAATAACAATAACTAAAAACACTAACAATACTAACTAATAATAATAATAATAATAATAATAATAATAACCATAATATTAATATCAATTATTCTCCAAACACACACACACACACACACACACACACACACACACACACACACACACAACTAACCTGTAAAGATAACAAACAGATTTACAAGGAGTTACAAGGAAAAGAAGTACCCTAGAAGACCTTACGATCCATACAAAGAGGCTACCTGTGGGTTTAGTTGTGCAAGTTTGTGACCGTCCTTTGGGTTTAGTTGTGCAAGTTTGTGACCGTCATTGAAAAGAACCTGTTGCATCATTCTAGGTACCAATTATACCATATACCAGGATGCCCCCACCCCCAGCCCGCCCCCACCCCCACCATTGTCAATATTATCAATAACCCTTAGTATATTATTGTCTGTTTGTTTTTGTTTTTTCTTGTTTTTTCTTGTTTTTTTATCTTTGTACCAACCATATTAAAAATTTTATAGTGTAATTTGCTATCTTTAATAAACGGTTTATTATTATTATTATTACACACACACACACATACATACACACACACACACATATACATACATACACACACACGCATACATACATACATACACACACACACACACATACATACACACACACACACACAGGGTCCATATTAATAAAATGTAATTAATTGTTTCTTTGAAGTTTAATTAAATTATTTCCCCAAATTAAATTATATAAAAATAAAATTGTAAAAAATAAAAAATAAAATAAAAATAAACTAAAATTTACTGACATGGTTACTTTAATTAATATCCTTATGTATGTATGTATGTATGTATGTACAGTATGTATGTGTGTATGTATGTATGTATGTACAGTATAAATCTGAAATGAAAAATATAATAACTGAAAATAAATGAATATATTATATAAAATAAAATAAATATAAATTATAGAATTCTAATAAAAAAAAAAATGAAAATTAAAACTAAAAAAAAAAAAAAAAAAAAAAAAAAATTGATTTCATTTTGGATCAAATTTTGACCCACTAAATATATATATATTTTAACCAAACTTTATGTGAAGGTAGAGTTTATTAATTGACACATAATCCCGTTTTCACTTTTGATTTATAACGAAAACATTTTGACTTATGAGCGTTTTTTGGATAAAAATTTCAACTCAAAAAAACGTTTATAACTCGAAAAATATAAACAATAGAATAAATCTGAAAAAGTTAGTTTTACCTAATGTTATATTCTCCCTTCTCACCAAATTTCATCAAAATCCATATATATTTACCCACTCAAAATTTGACTCCAAAATTTTGGATACAAATTTGCATATATCTCGAAAACGGTGAATCTGAGAGCAAAACGGGGCAAATTTCTCCCCCCCCCCTTGGAGCTACACCCCCCCTCAAAATTATCCCCCCTCTCATATCCATTACTCAAAATTAACATATATGGATTTTTAACATTTTGAGTCGGTCAAAATTTTGGTTTCTCGAAAAGGACTGAGAAAGTGTGTGTGTGTGTGTACGTGTGTGTGTGAGAACGAGTGTGTGTGTTGGTGGATATTTATTTCTCTCTCTCTCTCTCTCTAAACACACACACACACACACACTAACATTATCGGTGATTGGCTGAAACTGAATGATAATTATATTAGTGTTAAATACGAGTTTAATGAATGTGTGTATGTATGTATGTATGTATGTATACTGTAAGGCCATACATACTATACAACATGTGTTAAGAGTGTGTGGGAATAGGGGACAGGCTTGGGGGGGGGTGCGGGAATAGGGGACAGGCTTGGGGGGGTGCGGGAATAGGGGACAGGTTTTCTACCCCCCACCCCAAGCCTGTCCCCTTACTCCCGCACCCCCCTAACCCCCCCAAAGCCTGTCCCCTATTCTCCTCCCAACGTTAACCTCACATTTATCTGTGTCGTGTTTACATTATCGTATTTAATAATAAAAGCATTTAAGTTATTCCTTTAATTTATCAAGTCTTCTCATTTTTCTACCAACCTTCCCATCCTTCTTCATCCCTTCCCATCCTCTATCCATCCCTTCCCATCCTCTATCCATCCCTTCCCATCCTCTATCCATCCCTTCCCATCCTCCTAGCCTAAGGAGAATAGGAAGGTTAGGAAGGAGAATAGGAAAAGAGATAGACTTAATTACATTTACGTAAATTTCACATTCACCTGTTTACCAAATTATAAATAAACGAGACCTATACGAGTGTGTAAACTCTGATATTTGTGTTTATTATTATATTATAAGGTTATATAAACTATATAACGCCTATAGGACTCATAATGAGCTAATAATAACAGTAATATAATAATAATTCCGTTTCAGCCAATCAGCGATCAGGTTCAAGTATTGATTTTTTGAGATGGACCAATCAGAGAGAGTTACAATAAACAGCGTTTAATTTGAACTGTTATTATGTGTGTGTGTGTGTGTGTGTGTGTGTATGTAACTAACTGAAGGATTGCGTGTGAACGCCAGCGGATTTAATTTGGAAGTTGGTTAACGGAGTGATGGCCGAGTTATGATGTATTTTGTAAAATCTTCCCCGCGATAATGGACATGTTTCTGGTCAACATTTTTATTTCAAATGCCGTCTGTAAGGAAAGCATAGGCCCTAAATTCAGCTATGGCAATAATTTTTCTTCATATAAAATAGTAAATGTCGTATAAAATATGGATTGAAGTTGAGAAAAAATCACGTGACTTAGAAACGGATGCTGATTGGTGGTGACGACCCGTGACGTCACAGCGTAAGCGTATGTAAACAAACATTGTGTTTCTCCAAGAGTTCGTGTTAGGGGGTCGTGTTAAGAGTTATCAATGGCTGAAAACGTAACTTGTAGTCGTTGGTGCTTCGTGCCAATGTGCAAGAATACGGACAAGAATACTCCAGGGAAAATATTTTTGTCTGTTTCCTATGTCCAAGGCTCATATTTACTGTTGTGAAGATCATTTTAATGTGAGTATAACATATTCATAACCTTGTCATGGCATTATATACAAGCTATTATTAGGTCTATCATGTTTTCTGAGTGAATTATTTTTTAGGGAAGTCATAGAGAACAAATTTTAAGATGTTCAGGTCTGAAAATATTTCAATGTGCAGCAGTAACGTAAAATACACAACAGCTATACCTACTGTTTTATAATACAATATCATTGTACTTACTGAAGTGATTCTTGATTTTTTTTTAGTTAGTTAGGAGTAATTTAAGGTTTTACCTCCAATGAAAATTTCTACATGTATTGGAAAAGATATTTTTTATCATCTAACCAAACTTACATGATAATACCAACTCCGCTTCATTATAAAATGTATGGTACTTGTTTAAAATACTATAATTATTTGTATCCATGAAAAGTTATTAGTACTATCTATTCTTGCTTGTTTCTTATAATGGCTTATGAATTTCAGCTAAAAGAAGATATGGAGAACTACTTATATTATTCCATGATGGGAGGACACATAAGGATAAAACCTGGAGTTAGGCCTCACAAGTTTGACTGCCAGGGGAAGGTCACACCTCACAATGAGAACAGGGACAGGTTGCAGAGGAAGAGGATGGTTCTGGAGATTCTATCTTCAAAAGAAAACAACATAATGGAACCTGATCAAAGTAAGTGTTCATAGAGTATGGGATTACTGTGCAGTATATAGTGCAGTGTTGTTGTAGCTCAGTATACAGTGTAGTGTTGTTGTAGCTCAGTATACAGTGCAGTGTTGTTGTAGCTCAGTATACAGTGCAGTGTTGTTGTAGCTCAGTATACAGTGCAGTGTTGTTGTAGCTCAGTATACAGTGCAGTGTTGTTGTAGCTCAGTATACAGTGCAGTGTTGTTGTAGCTCAGTATACAGTGTAGTGTTGTTGTAGCTCAGTATACAGTGCAGTGTTGTTGTAGCTCAGTATACAGTGCAGTGTTGTTGTAGCTCAGTATACAGTGCAGTGTTGTTGTAGCTCAGTATACAGTGCAGTGTTGTTGTAGCTCCCCAGACTGTCTGGCCGAGCACTGAGCATTCCCGGGTCTGGTTGACCGAAGCCGCACAGATGCTCGGACCCCCAAATGGGAGTCTGGGTGATAGTGAGATCTGTTTCTTGGAAGGCAACAGACAAGGGGACTACTGGTTCATGGGTATGTATCCCCGAGCCAACATTACCACCGTCTGTAGTGTTCCTTGTTGTGACACACAATCGGGCAATCTCGTCAGCTACCCAAAAGGAATGAGAAATAGTAAGAGAGACAGACATAACAGGCCAGGGTGTGGTAGAGGATGCCAGGTTCATCATTTCTGAATAGAACCAGCCCTCACCAGTGGGAAGGGGTGATAGAGAGGTGGGACAGTAAGTACCAAGGAAAGAAGTGGAATGGACGGATACTTGAAGAACTGAAAAGGATTGGCTGGGGCTGAAGGGACGCCATAACCCTTGCAGTGTAACACATGACACCATTTTCTTATGTGAAGATAGCTTTCTTTTTATGTAATAGATAAAATACTGATTGCACACATGACCTGCAGGTTGGAAGTGGTTATTATTAGATCATAAAGACCCAGTGTGTCTGGGTCATAAGTTATAGGCAAATGTTTATCATGTCCTCTTTTACAACAGATCCAGCATCTTGGCCAGACCCTGAAGATCAGAGGATGGAGCATGATGGGCATATTGATCCTCAGCCACTCATCCCTTCTACAAAGGACATTGGAATACAAGTGCAGGTAACACATGTTGTTCACCTGATCATAATGACACATTCTACCGTACAGTATAATATAAGTACTGTGTATTCCTTGTTTGAAAATCACACTTCTTGTAGTGTGTCAGTCTGTTGATGATTACAGTAAGGTTATTATCAAAGGAAGAGGTCATAGATAGACATGGGGAAATAGTACCGGTAGTTCATTGAGTAATAAGAGTAAAAAATTCTGTCAGTAATAGCAATGGATAACAGGATATTATTTTACTATTACAGACACTAATTTTATTTGGTCTTAATGTGTCAACAGAGTTACCCTTTGCCACTGAATATAACTTCCTCACCTTAGACTTTAGTTATCTTCTGGTTGTTCAAATGCAACACTGAAAATTGCAGAATGGAGAGTCCTACTAACTATCTAATTATTAAGACACCCCAACAAAAATTTAAAAATGCCCTTTTCAATGTCATGGTTAATACATTTTGATTTATTGTCACTTTGCTTCCAGGTAAATTCAAGAAAAATATCTAAGGGGATGCAAGTTCAACCAGTGCAAGCAGATGCAATGAACAACACCGATGGTCCAGACGAGGTGGACGAGATGAAGAAAACAGAAAGTACCGGTACATCTGCGGATTCAGTTTCCACGTCAGAAATAGGAAAAGAAAAGGAGAAAGGAAAAACAGAGAAAAGAGAAGGAGAGGAAGGAAAAATAAGGAAAAGAGGAAGAGAGGAACGAAAAATAAGGAAGACGGGAAGAAGTAGGATAATAAGAGAAGGCAAAGAAGGAGCAAAAGAAGGAAAAGGGAAAGAAAATTATATAAAGTTGTGTAATTAGGGGCTTGTAATAAGGAGAATAAAATCACACTTCTTCCAGTAGTGACGAGGATGAAAATTTGAGAAACTTACTTCTGTACACAACAAGAAAATTAATATTGAAACATCCAATGGAATACATTGGATTACACAAGCAACATTTGTATATTTTAGATGATCTCTGTAGTCATGTATCCTACAAAGATAGGGGACAAATTATTTCAAGCAGAGATGTAATATTAATTGTGTTGATGACTATTCGTACATTATTTCAAGCAGAGATGTAATATTAATTGTGCTGATGACTATTGGTACAGGAGAGGCTGGCAGGGTATATGATTGCAGACAGGTTTGGTGTCAACAAGAGCTGTGTGTGTTAGTCGAAGCCTTACTCGCTTCATACCTGTCATAAGTGAATCCTTACTCGCTTCATACCTGTCATAAGTGAATCCTTACTCGCTTCATACCTGTCATAAGTGAATCCTTACTCGCTTCATACCTGTCATAAGTGAATCCTTACTCGCTTCATACCTGTCATAAGTGAATCCTTACTCGCTTCATACCTGTCATAAGTGAATCCTTACTCGCTTCATACCTGTCATAAGTGAATCCTTACTCGCTTCATACCTGTCATAAGTGAATCCTTACTCGCTTCATACCTGTCATAAGTGAATCCTTACTCGCTTCATACCTGTCATAAGTGAATCCTTACTCGCTTCATACCTGTCATAAGTGGGTGTTTGAAAGAGTTGATTTTCTGGCCATCATCTGAGACCATTAGGAAAAGGCTTCCACACTCTTTTAAAGCTTACCATCATAAGGTGGAAAGTATCATTGACTGTTTTGAAATACAAATAGAGAAGCCATTATCTGCCATGACACAGAGTATGACTTGGTCAGATTACAAGAAATGTAATACTGTGAAGTATCTAGATGGAGTAATTAATTTCATATCTACTGGTAAGTCTGGTAGGTGCAGTGATATGGAGTTGTTAAGGTGCAGTGATATGGAGTTGTTAAGGTGCAGTGATATGGAGTTGTTAAGGTGCAGTGATATGGAGTTGTTAAGGTGCAGTGATATGGAGTTGTTAAGGTGCAGTGATATGGAGTTGTTAAGGTGCAGTGATATGGAGTTGTTAAGGTGCAGTGATATGGAGTTGTTAACGGGATCAGGTTACTTGGACTGTTTGAGACCAGGTTCAACTGTACTGGCTGATCAAGGCTTTAAAGAAGTGGAAGCTGATCTGGCACGTCCTGCTAGTCTGAGCCAAGGTGAACAGTTATCAACCAGAATAGTACTCAACTCAATATGAAAATTGTTGCTGGTTTGAGGATTCATGTTGAGAGAGTTATAAGAAGAATCAGAATTTATAAACTCCTTGGTATGCATTCATGTATTCCTCTTTCAATGATGGATTTACTGGATAATATTGTGTCTATAGCTTGTGGTTTGGTGAATCTCCAGGAACGGATTTGTAAAATATAAATGGTTGTATAAAATATCCAACACCGATTCAGTAACAGTACTGTAACCCTTACCAAATAGTACTCAAAATGTACTTGAGTAATAGTAAAATAATTATCGTGTTCAAGAAGTAGTAAGTTGTTCATAAATTATAAACTTAGTTATTTGATAATTTGACTTTGCAACAATAAATATAAATATATGTCTCCTGTAATGTTGTCTCACCCACATTAAGCTATTACCTCAAGTTTATTGTCAAAATAAAACACTGTTTCCCAAATATTATTCCTTTAATATATATTTTCATTTTTGAATAGGGTGCACTAGTTAGATGCAAAATGTAACAATCTACTATTGCCACACCCTGGAGGGGAGGTCCAAGATGGAATAATATACAGTATATTGCCAGGTTATCATTAATGAGACGTTTCATGACATATATGATCTGCAGAGCTCAAGGAATACACTATTTTCCCAAAATTGCTGACATTTTTGCATGAGGCATTCACAATAACCTGAATCATATATTACTTTAACTATTTTCACACACTTTGTCAGTTCAAAATCAGGTTGTGCCACACAGAAGTAAGCCTGTTTTTTACATGTTATGTGCATCAGCATTTGCACTTGTGCCAAGTGTTTTGCTGCCACAGATCCGTCTTCCTTAATATATTTCCGAAAGGATTTTTTGGTTGTTGGACACTTCACTTCCACAATACATTGACCATCCTCAGTGATGCAGCCATAACAGGATGTCTTGGTGTGAGGAAAATGCCTGTGTGGTTAATTACCCCTATATGCAATGCAACTTCCTTAAGTACAAAAGGTTCTAACTCTCTACCTCTCCTCATTGCAACAGTGTCCTTAAGTTTAGCAGCACCAATCACTGACATAACTAATGAACTTGTTTTCCCAGAACTATGAGCTGCATCATATGCCTTGGAAGCTGTCACACGCGCAAACCTTACAGCATGCCATAGTGGTGACTTTGCTTGTGAAATAGTATCTTTACTTATTAATTCACAAAGCTCCACAGTCATCTTCTGTTTACAAAACTGCAAGAACTGTCCACAATCGGGTTCTCCAATGTGGACGTTCAAAAATTCCTGCAGAAGACGATCAATGCCTATATAGCTCTTCACCTTTATGCGGCTTAATAGCAAGGTGATCAAAAACAAGACCTGTTGTACCTTCAGGAGCCTTTTCTAATACGGCAGTAAGAAACCGGCCATGGGCAGCGTACTCTGTTTTTTGCTTTTTTCTGGGTTTGGCACGTATTACTTCCAGGGCAGCTTCCTTTGTTTCAACTGCTACATTGGATAACTGGGCCTTTTTCCAATATGAGGTAGATGATGTCACAGACTTTTCAGAACTACGCCTTGCAAGCCAGCCTAAAAATGCTGTTGCATGTTTACAATAGCCCTCTGCTGCTGCACAGTCCATACATTTGGCATCAACAACTTTTTCTGTAGTTTCATTAATCTTGACAACAACACGGTATGGTTTGGAGGAAACTCTGAAACTCTGAAAAAGGAGGAAGAAAATTATTATAATGACTTTGCAGTTCCTGGTCCATCATCTACATAAAATGGCATAAGTATTCTTATGTGAATTTTGACGGGCTACGGTGTTGCCCAGCCATCAGTTTCCCTATACTCTGCCCCAGTCCCCATTATTATTTTAAAAATTTAATTTACTTGTCAATTTCCCTCCACTTTCAAGCCCTACCCTCTTTGCAAATAATCAGAAGTAAAGGCAACCTAGAAATCATAACATTACACAGTACAATCAATACAGTAATATCATGAGATACAGAAGAACAAAGTACAGTATACTCAATCTGCTAAATTCATGCATGTATGTGTTAATCTGTATATGGAGAAAAAATAGGATTATAATGACTGCAGTTATTGGTCCATCATCTACATAAAATGGCATGAATATTCTTTTGTGAATTTTGACGGGCTACGGTCTGCCCCAGTTTACATTAGGTTAGGTTAGCTTTGGTCATTATGATTACATTTTCACTTATTATTATTATTTCTTTTAATTACTTTACTTTTCAATTTCCCTCCACTTTCAAGTCCTGCTCTCTCTGTATGGGATATCAAGCAAGTGTTGTCACAGAACACACATTCTGACTATAACATTTAGTGCAGATTAGTTTGCTAAATCTGACCTTTTTTCATAGTTCGTCCAATAATTTTCCTTTGCCTGACAGTTCCTACCTACAGGTAATGACTTAACTATATTCTTTTCTTTACTGTACATACCTTTGCATCTTGATGTGTTTCATGGCTGGATGACGGAGCTCTTCAAAGAACCCTACAATCATAAAGATATCTACTCTTGGTAAATTTCTGGCATCAGCTTTACTGAAGCCTGGAAGAAGTTGACCAACCTTGCCAAGTGACTTGCCCTGTAAATTGTTGTCAAACATCAGTCAACTGTATTATCTAAGATTCACAATATGTCAAAAAGCATTTATGTATGAATATTTACACTATCTGAGAATATATAGCGCATCATTCAAAGACCCATCTTGGAGCATAAGTTTTAAAGTATTGTACTCTATACAGCAGTTCAAGTTAGAGGTCCCGCAGAGGGCTGCTCATGGGCAGCATAATATGTTATGTATGTCATGGCACAATTGTGGGTAACCTTCTTGGCTGTAACTCATCATCAAGCTCAACCAATATTCCAGCAAAGATCTCGTGCAGGACGTCCTGAAAATGTGGATTTATACCATTAAGTTAAAGTATTTCAAGTATGTTTTGTTTAATTAGATTACAGTACACACGAACCATAAATAAATATATCACTTAATGTATCATTAGCTGGAAACTTAATATTGTACTTTCATCATCTCATGAATGGCATATATAGAAATCAGTAAGTATTTACCATTGTTTTTTAACTGATGATGCAGGAATTCAACTGGAATTTAGTTGACAGGGCCTCGCTGTTGTTGTTGTTGGCTATAATTTGTGAAGGTACCACAATATTCTTGTAAATGCTTAGGTATTCCAAAAATATACTAATTACAAGCATTATATCTTGTAAATAACATTTATGGTACTTCTCTGACCGATTTAAGAAGAAAGTAATATGCTTTGTTATGAAATAGATATTATTTATAGGGCATGCTGACTGACTCGGGCGAGCGCGGGTGCTAATTCTCGGGGCTCGGGCGCGCGGTGGAGCGACTGAGAAAACGGCTGTTAGTTACCCCGGTTCCCGGTTAAATCCGGTTCCCTGTTAAATCCGCTGGCGATCACACGCAATCCTTCAGTTAGTTACCCCGGTTCCCGGGGTAACTAACTGAAGGATTGCGTGTGAACGCCAGCGGATTTAATTTGGAAGTTGGTTAACGGAGTGATGGCCGAGTTATGGGCCCGGATTCTCAAAGCAATTTACGACGTCCTATCTCATTTGGGACGTCCTAACTTCCCCAGGCGAGTTAGGTCCACATACTCAAAACATTAAGACCTTATACTCAAAAAAAATTCGAGATTCGACTAAAAATCAGGAGATATACGATTTATTACAACAACAACAAAAAACATTAATATTATAATCGGGTGAGGTTAGTAGGTGAAGTGTAATAAGGTGCTTGTTGGTGTCTACTACATAATAATTAATTAATTATGAAAAAATAGCAATAATAATAATAATGGTGAAAAATAATAATAATGATAATAAAATAACCTTTTGTATTATGATAGTTTA
>JAWZYT010004658.1:97500-102500 GCA_034508575.1 Petrolisthes manimaculis
ACTTTATTAAATTATAATTATTGGCGTACGAGTAATATTGAGTGAGTAATTTAAATAAATGTATAAACAAAGTCAATATCTACACATTCGAACATATAACCTCATTCGTTACCAGATCAAAATCAGAATTGGTTATGATATGATGTGGTTAGGATGTGGTTAGGATGTTGAATATCTCGATAAATAACGAGTTAAATGCAGTTTTTAGTGTCTGGAAAATTGTAGTTTAGTAAATAACCGTTCATTTAAGACAATCCCAGTGAATTAACATCGTAATTTTTATATTAAAGGGGAAAAACTGATGTTTATTTATAGGGTTCATTTGCCAAGGTGATCTGGCAATGTTGCAGCAGGTCCGTTATTGACATTCTTCATTACGTAATGGCTACCTGTGGTCTTACCTCTTTGACAAGGTGTTCATTACGACCTCGTTATTCAATAATTACACCCTTAGGTAAGTTCATTATACTTTTCCTGGGTAGATAATAGATTAATCTGGCCACGTGACCCACCGTGGCCACTGATAGATAACAAATAGACGAGAAAATAGATAGATAAACAAGGCCATTTTGGACCAACTTTAAATATGGCGTCTGTGTGTTTAACCCTTCTCCTACCTTCACTAAATATCGTAATAAATTTAAATATTAGAAGCTCAGGTAAGTCTATACAGCTATGAGGTATTGTTTATATCAAGGTCTATATATATATCTATCGCTATATCACCCTTTGGGAACCAAGCAAATAATAATATAGCAGAAAATAGATAGATAAGCTATTTTTTTTTTTCGCTCGTGTGAAATTTTAGGATTAATCTCGTAAGAATTTATATTATTATTATTTAATATAAGCTCAGGTAGGCCTATATTACTCTGAGATTATAGTTATTTATATATCTATCGTTATATCATACTGTGGTAAGTCATAGAATAATAATATAGCAGGAAATAAATAAATAAACAATATATATTTTTTGGCCCCGTTTGAAATTATCGGCGGATTAAATTCGTAATCATTTCAATATTTATTATTAATTAGGAGCTCAGGTAAGCCTATATTGTTCTGAGATTATAGTTTATTTATATATCTATCGTTATATCACATTGTGGGTAGTGTGGGAATAATAATATAGTAGGAAATAAATATATACATTTTTTTTTTTTTTGTCCCTTTGAAATTATGGGAATTTATCGTAATAATTTCAATATTTATTTTTTACTTAGCTCATTTAAGTCTATATTATTCTGAGATTATAGTTTATTTATATATCTATCGTTATATCACATTGTGGGTAGTGTGGGAATAATAATATAGGCGATAAAATCGATATATATATAAAAAAAAATTGTCGTCAGCTTATTTAAATTACATGGAGGCGGCATGACGACTCAGCGTTGCCAGATGTGCGATAATTATCAAATAAATACGATAATTTGCATGAGATAATGCGATAATTTTAGAAAATGTGTGATAATTAAATCGGCAAAAAATAGGATAATGTTTAATAAATTGGTTATTAGGGTGATAAGGAATCTGGTGATAATTTTTATATACATGGAAGAACGATAAAAAAAAAAAAAAGATCATTAAATTCGTAATTATTATTGTACCTAATCAAATTTATTGGTATATAATTATTATATAATGTACTCTGTAGGTAGGTAAGCCTATACTATATAATTATAGTATTATTAATAAGGGAGAATAAATAAAATCACTAAAGAACTTACTTATATAACAGTGAATAAATAAATATGTGCCGAACGAAAGGCAGAATTTTTACCATCGTCACGTGTTATTGTTTGTGTGTGTGTGTGTGTGTCACGTGTTATTGTTTGTGTGTGTGTGTCCAGTCGTCGATGCCACATGGGTTTGTTTTGGTTGGTAAGCACACAAACGAAAGAATGTTTGTCCTTTAAATACCTTATGGGTGAATTATTTAATGAATTTGTTGAGTAATCTATACAGTGATTATTATTATTATTATTATTATTATTAGTAGTAAATGCCTTATGCGTGAATTATATAACGAATTTGGTGAGTAATCTATACAGTGATTATTATTATTATTAAATCAAGCCTAAAATAATGAAGCCTTAACATTGTGGTTGGTTGGTGAGGTAACAAACCAATACCACTGTGGAATCAAGCCTTGGGTGGTGTACCACGTGTGTAATATCAGAGGACAAGTTGGATGAGTGTATAACCTACAAAAAGGAAGGTTAGAGAGATTTAAATAGTAGAGTTTAAATAGTAGAGTTTAAATAGTAGAGTTTAAATAGTAGAGTTTAGATAGTAGAGTTTAAATAGTAGAGTTTAAATAGTAGAGTTTAAATAGTAGATATTTAAACTCTACTATTTAAACTCTACTATTTGAACTCTACTATTTAAACTCTACTATTTAATCATTAATAATACTATAAAATGGGATGGATACAAAACATGGAATCACATACAGTACCTTGTCAGAAAGGTGGAAAAAATTACGGTACATTTTTACAAGTTGCCACAACACCATTTCACTGGAAAAACATTTATTTCCTAGAAGGATTTAGTGTGACTACCTGGACCTAACCTGTACACACTACCTGGACCTAACCAGGGCAGACTACCGGGACCTAACCTGTACAGACTCTGCTGTCCTTCTATGTATCCATTTTCCGTTTGTACCATCTAATAGCCCATAAAATTGTCTATGTATCCATCTATGTATCCTTGTATTAATGTATGTATTTATGTGTACAGATTACAAAACAAAACATACATATACACACACACGTACATAGGTATACATACACACGTACATACAAATACATACACACGTACACACGTATACATATACATACACACGTGTATAGATATACATACACACGTACATACAAATTCATACACACGTACACACGTATACATATACATACACACGTATATAGATATACATACACACGTACATAAAGTGAATTTAGGCATAAAGTAAATTGTACATTTCCATAATAAATAATGGTACTTTAACTTGAAAATGGAGCCTAATGGTTCACGTTATTTTAAGAGTTTGTGGAAATTGCATTTATTTAATTTTTTCATGATACACACTATTTCAAATTCACATAATTTAAACTCACATAAAAAGAGAGGAGAGTGTATATAGATGTGTATGTATGTATATATGTATGTATTTTGCATGCCCTTTCTTCCCCTGTACTGTACATGTATTCAATAGTGAAGTATTATTTTATTATTACAGATGTGACCAGCCTATACTTGATACCTGTTCCTATACTACTACTACTACTACCACTACTACCACCACTACCACCACTACCACTACCACTACTACCACCACTACCACCACTACCACTACCACTACTACCACCACTACCACTACCACTACTACCCCTACTACTACTACTACTACTACTACTATTACTACTACTACTACCACTACTACTACCACTACCACCACTACCACTACTACCACCACTACCACTACCACTACTACCACCACTACCACTACCACTACTACCCCTACTACTACTACTACTACTACTACTATTACTACTACTACTACCACTACTACTACCACTACCACCACTACCACTACTACCACCACTACCACTACCACTACCACTACCACTACCACTACCACCACCACTACCATCCCCATGATATGGTGGATTTAAGTAGGTCATATTATAATTATTTGTCTACATGCTTGTACTTCATTCTGCTATTTTTTTCAAGATGTGTGTGTGTGTGTGTGTGTGTGTGTGTGTGTGTGTGTGTGTGTGTGTGTGTGTGTGTGTGTGTATGTGTGTATGTATGTATGTATATATGTACACTGGTGTTTTTTTATTACATTATAGGTTGGTGAAGGGTTGTGTCACATAAAGTGAATTTAGGCATAAAGTAAATTATACATTTCCATAATAAATAATGGTAGTTTAACTTGAAAATGGAGCCTAATGGTTCACGGTATTTTAAGAGTTCGTGTAAATTGCATTTATTTAATTTTTTTTCATGATACGCACTATTTCAAATTTGCATAATTTAAACTCACATAAAAAGAGAGGAGAGTGTATGTATGTATATATAGTGTATATTTTATGAATGTTATATGTAATTATTGTAATTGTCTAATACAGTAATATACACAGACCTCAGTAATATACAACATACGTAATCTAACCATTGATTTAAATAACGGGGTGTGGGAGTAGGGGACAGGCTTGGGGGGGGGGACTGGGAGGGTGTGGGAGTAGGGGACAGGCTTGGGGGGGGGGACTGGGAGGGTGCGGGAAGTAGTGGGACAGGCTTGAGTTGGGTAAAAAGCCTGTAACCCTATTCCCGCACACCCCCTCCAACCCCCCCAAGCCTGTCCCCTAATTCCCACACACCCCCTCCAACCCCCCCAAGCCTGTCCCCCTATTCCCGCACCCCCCAAACCCCCCCCAAGCCTGTCCCCTAATTCCCACACCCCCTTAATTAATTATTATATACAAATACTTATATTCCCTTATAATTTCTATTTACAATTTAAATTTATACCTTTCTGTTTCTACAATTAACTTTTAATTTCCAATAATTACAATTTATTTAATAATAATAATATATGGTTTAATATACGGTGTTAATATTTATTTTGCATTGCAGGTGTGTGTGTGTTGGTGTGCCGGGACTTCTGGGAGCAGGTGTGTGATGGCAGGGGTTGACTAGCAGGTGTGTGATGGCAGGCGTTGGACACACGTTTGCTACACGTCCACGTTTCAATATTGACAGTCCCCCCCCCCCCCTACCTCTACCCTGCTTTCCTACCAAGTTCATTAATTATATTAGGCTGTACCTATAACCTATAACAATTATATAACAATTATATAACAATTATTATGCTGAAATATATATGTATATTTACTATCAATGACTATACAGTATATTATACTTGAATGTATTACACACCAAAAATACTTGCTGCCAGTGTACTGTACACAAATGTAGTAGCCACATAC
>JAWZYT010004658.1:107500-110000 GCA_034508575.1 Petrolisthes manimaculis
CTGTGTGTGTGTGTGTGTGTGTGTGTGTGTCTTTCCCTCTGTGTGTGTGTGTGTGTGTCTTTCCCTCTCTGTGTGTGTGAGAGGGAAAGACACACACACACACACACAGAAAGAGAGAGAGAGAGAGAGACAAAAAAAAAAACATGTATATATAAAATTGTCCGAAAATGTAATATACCTTTGTAATTACTGTTATTCTGTTTATTATTTCTCCTGTGGTTATTTTGCATGTATGGGAGTAGGGGACAGGCTTGGGGGGAGGGGAGGGGGTGCTGGAATAGGGGGACAGGCTTTCTACACACACATACCTTCACTCTGTCACACACACATCATTCTTCCCTACACACACACACACACCTTCTCTCCACCTCCCTCCACACACACACACCTTCTCTCCACACACACACTTTCCCTCCACCTCCCTCCCTTCTCTCCACACAAACACTTTCCCTCCACCTCCCTCCCTTCTCTCTCTCCCTCCACACACACACCCCCCCTTCTCTCCACCTCCCCTTCTCTCCACCTCCCTCTCTTCTCTCCACCTCCCTCCACACACACACAGCCCATATTTTTAACATACGTTTTGATATGGGATTGAACTCCAGTCCTTGACAGCCACAGTCCATTACACTACCCACTCTGCCACGCCACCCCCAATTATATACACACTATTGACATATTTATCTATCTGGTATAGGAAGAAACTAGTTAATAGAATATAAATAAACGTTTGTATGCGATATAATAAGCTAGAGAAATTGACTCTTACATACACACACACATGCATGCATTCTCTCACTCACACACGTACATTCATTCTGTCACTCTTTTATACACACACACACACTTATATTCTGTCACTCTTACACACACACATTCTCTCACTACACAAATACACCCATTTCAACACCATTAAAAATCCTTGGTGTTCTGAGGTGGAATCGAACCCTGGTCCCTCACAGCCACAGTCCAACACTCTATCCACTCAGCCACCACCACCCACAACTATACAGAGATAATTGTTGTATTTATATACCTGTTTTATGAAACTTTTTAAAATAATACACGTGTTTGTATATATGTATGTGTATTTATCTATCTGTTTTATGTTTGTATATATGTATTTATCTATCTGTTTTATGATTTTTTTTAATATAATACAAGTTCACATAGACAATTGATGTATTTATCTATCTGTTTATATGTATTTATCTATCTGTTTTATGAAACCTTTAAAAAAAAAATACGAGTGTTTGTATATGTATTTATCTATTTGTTTTATGAAACTATTTAATATAATACGAATGTTTGTATATCTTAATGTTTTCTGTGTCTTTCTCTTCATATTATATTAAATAGTTTCATAAAACAGATAGATAAATACATCAATTTATCTATCTGTTTTATGAAACTTTTTAATATAATACAAGTTCACATAGACAATTGATGTATTTATCTATCTGTTTTATGATTATCTGTTTATATGTATTTATCTATCTATTTTATGAAACTAATATAATCTGAATGTTTGTATATATGTTTTTCAATATAATCATATAGAGAAATAATATTATATAGTATTAATTTTGTTTTTATTTATATAATAGATAGATATATCTATGTATCTGTAATTGTTATATATGAAATATAATTAATGTTATATACTGTATATGATATAATTAAGTACAGAAATTATATATATACTATCGATTTAGTTATATCAATAGTTTATCTATGTATCTGAAAATATTTGTCTATATATATATATGTTATAATGAATGTATGTAATATAATGTTATTATAATAGATATATGAATGATTATAATATGTAGCAAAATTATTTATTTAAGTATTTGAAATTGTTATTTGTCTATATATCTATCTAATATAATATATATATTTAATTTAATTATATATATAGTATTAATTATCTAGTATATAAATATGCATCTTAAATTAAATTCTGTATATCTATTATATATTGTATAATAATTATATGATATTGTATAACATTCTTGGCTTATTATTTCATATATTGATATTAAAAAAAAAAAAAAAAAAAAAAAAATATATATATATATATATTCTGTGTATCACAAATATTTATTTATATTAATTATTCCATTTATGATTTTGTTTGTACCTCAAAAATCTATCTCGGTTTCAGATGGATTTATATATTGATCCATTACTTATAATTTTCTCGTACGTTTATATTTCCAATAGTTTATTTATTTTCAGTTTTTATATGTAGTATAAATTTCAAATTTGTTAATTGTACACCTTGATAATATGTATCATTAAATATATCAAACTCTTTATTAATTAAATATATTTAATTATTAAATATTATTATTATTATCAATATTATTAAATATTCATTAAATATATTTAATTATTAATATATTATTACTATTATTATTATTACTATTATTATTACTATTATTATTATTATTATTATTATTACTATTATTATTACTATTATTATTATTATTATTAT
>JAWZYT010004659.1:0-7500 GCA_034508575.1 Petrolisthes manimaculis
GTTACACAGAGATATTTATGATTATATTGGGTTATATGGGATTAAACTGGGTCAGATTGAGAGTTACATAAGATTACATAAAGTTGAATATTTAGAATTATCAAAGGATTGAGTGATTAATATAATGGAATCGTAATCCGATGGTCTGAGGTTTTACATTTTTCAATGAAGGACGGGCAAGATTTGTGCCTTTCTGGTGCTGTTCATAATAATATTATGGCCGCCCATAGATAATAGACAATCTCTATAATATCATTACAAATAAACCTTACTGGATATATATAATGTGCAGTATATACCCTCAGTGCATTTCCATTTTGAATGGTAGTTCGAAAGGTCGTGGACGTGTGTGTGTGTGTGTGTGTGTGTGTGTGATACGGCTGGAAATGGAAAATCTTGCCTGTGCTGTTGCCTTCAACATCAGGAAAAAGAAGTATGGGTACAAAGAAATAGTGTGGTTGAGGTAAGGGAAAGGTAGGAGTTGAATGGCAATCATGGGACAGAGTATACATCGCAGATGATGAGTGGCCTACAGACCTCACCACCTACGTCACACCCGAGTCAGCTTTGGCTATGGCTGAGTAAGCAACAACACCTCAGGAAGACTCGAACCCTCCACCCCATGCTCACAGGGATTATAACCTCTACAATCAGTGAAGCATTTTTACATTGTGTTCCGAGCAAGGACCGAACGCTGGCCCACAGCAACTGCGGCCGCGCAAATTACCACTGTGCTGGCCAGAGGTGATGATGATATTGTGAAGCGAATAAGGATGAGGGGTAGCAGTTGCGGTGAAATGAAGTGAAGGTAAAATAGGAGAGAGGAAATACTGAGGTAAAGAAATATGAAAACGAATAGTGATATTGATTTTACCGAGGACGAAGAGAAGGGGAGTGATGGTGATGGTGATGGAAAAAGTGGAAGTGAAAGTATTGTTGATGGTTAGAGATAGGTGGAAGTTAGTAATAGTGCTGGCTGGTAGATTTAGTGGGGGCATTATAATAGAAGGTAGGATAAGTAGAAGGTAGATAAGAAGGTAGATAAGTAGAATAGAAGGTAGGATGTTAGTAGTAATAAATGTCAGAGTGAAGATAGGGGTGGGAGATGTGGAGACTGTGAGGGAGGTAGTCAGAGGTGGTGGTGGAGGTGATAGTGGAGGTGAGGGAGGGAGAATAGTGGTGTTGGTGTACTGTATGAATAATAGGTAGGTACGATAACGCAGAATGAAAGGTTAAGAGTGATGTAAAGTGAGGAGGAGACAGGAAGGAAAATGGGGAGAAAATAGCCCGGTTTACAATTGAGGGGAAAGAGGGGACATGCGTGAGATATATTATTTATTTAAGAAACATACGAGTTATAACAGAGATTCGCCAATATATAATATGTCGAATTGACATAATTGACTTTCTTCCCATATTTTCAATAAACATTCTATGTTGATATTTTTGTTCTTCAGTGTTGGGTGGGGAGAAGCCTTCTTCTTTTCTATGCTTTTCTTTCACATTTGTTTAGAAGTTTTGTTAGCAAGCATTAAGGGGGTGCAGGAGTAGGGGCAGGCTTTCTACCCCACCCCCACACCACACCAAGTCTGTCTCCCTATTCACGCACCCCCCAACCCCAAGCCTGTCCCCTACCCCCACACCCCTTAACAAACAGGCCTATAAGAACAATCTGATCTGCTTCTATTTGATTTTTTTTTATATTCCTCTACATTGCTCTCTCCACATCAACTTCCATCTTATATTCCATTTTTCCTTCTTCCCCTTTTCGCACATTTCCCTCCTCCATCTCCACCATCAGTCCTCTTCCTCTCCTCATCAGTTTTCTCCTCCCATCTCCACCATTAGTCCCCTTCCTCCTCATTTTCTCCTACATCTCCACCACCAATCTCTACTTCCAGTCGTTTGCCTTCTCCATCTCCACCACCAGTCCCCTTCCTCCTCCTCCATCCCCACCACCAGTCGTCTTCTCCTCCTCCACCTTCACATCAGCCCTCATAGTCCGCCAGAAGCCCATTGCCTCCAGACCCATTACCTTCAACTTCACCTTGGCCAAAAATCAAATAATAGCCTGGCCAAAAATCATGTGAGGTAGCTTCTTATGTCTCTCACACTCTGCGTCTGTCATCCCTCTAAGCGTCAGACTGTCTGTCTCTTCTCTCTCTATCTGTCTCTTCTCTCTCTATCTGTCTCTTCTCTCTATCTCTCTTTCTCCCTCTCTCTCTCTCTCTCTCTCTCTCTCTCTCTCTCTCTCTCTCTCTCTCACTCTCTCTCTCTCTCTCTCTCTCTCTCTACTCTCTCTCTCTCTCTCTCTCTCTCCTCTCTCCTCTCTCTCTCCTCTCTCTCTTCTCTCTCTCTCTCTCTCTCTGTCTCTCTCTCAGTTTACCCAGCATTCATCCCCAGTTGCCACTCCTAAAAGCCAGTTCCTTGTCCGTCTTCAAACTATTATTTTTGTTTTTTCCTTCGTTGTTTTTACTTTTTCCAATTTGCTCCACCTCAACTCTGTTCTCTTGTTTTTCCGTCTTAATTTTTTTTCTCTTGCTTCCACGAAATTTTATAATACACTTTCTTCCCTAATATTAGCAACCTCCACTTCCCCAACACACCCCAATTTTACTTGTTTTTTTTGTTTAGTTTTTTATCTTCATACTCCCTAAGGTTTGTTTTATTATTGTGATCTTTGTCTTCAGTTTTTATTTGTCTGTCTTCATTTTCCTTATAAAGACTCATGAATTATTTTTGTTTATTCAGAACTTCCAAACCTACTCATTCCCTCTTCCCTTTCATTCCTTCTGCTCTCTCTCTCTCTCAGGGGAGTATTGCCTGTAGTGATATGGGCAAAATTGAAGAGTTTTGCCTCCCCTTCGGCCCCAGCCACTTGGATTTAATTCTTCAACTGTCCCTCTTTTATTCTTTCCTTCCTACTTGCTATCTCACCTGTCCATCACCTTCTTTGGTGTTATATGACTTCGCTGTTGAGGTGCCCTATTATCAATCAGGTCTCTTTCTCTGGATAAGCAACCGAAAACAACGCATTGTAATAAATGTAAAATAATCTGATTGACTGGCGTTACAAGTGGGGTGCCACAAGGGTCAGTTTTAGGATCAATTCTTTTCCTAGTTTACATAAACGACATAGGCCTCGCATGCATAATATTGATGTTTGCCAATGACACTAAAATTGCAATACAGTACTCACTATTGCACAGAGCTATATAAAGGAATGCAAAATAATCTCGATAAACTTTCAAATTGACGAAAACATGGCAAATCACTCTACTCCCCACCTTCTTTCTTTTATTTCTCTCTTATTTTTCTTTCATCATCGAATTGGCTCCTCCCTCCTGCATGGATTGACCGTTTACTGTCAAGGTAAGACAGCTTAACGTGTAGGAGGTTTCTCAGCATTGCTTGTAGTCTGGTTCACGTTCAAGTAAATCAGCTGGGATGAATCCAGACGGGATGAATGATCAAGAGGGAAAACGCAAGCCTCAGGCTGACAAGTACACAGACTTTAGCCTGCTTCATCATCTTTCGCCATGAAAAGTTGCTCCACCAAGTCGGTCTCCTCGAGTGTTGATACCATACGTTGCCTCGTCACTGATAATTTGAGTCTGCAAGTCCCACAGGTTGTGCTCAAGTGTATAATAGCTTTGACTCCCACTCACTTACACCAGGGCAGCTCAGTGGAGTTACCTGAGTAAGATTAAGGGTCTCCTCAGATATATAGGCATTTTCCATTACATTGCCTCCCTCCACCTTTACCTGGTCCACCTGGATATGTTCCAGGGAAATCCAGGGCGTCGTGAGCAGACTCTGCCTTGTCCACCGCTACCTGTGCGTCCCATGAGACATAATATTCCACCCCGCCATGCACCTCCTCGACTCACTGGGGAACGACTCCGTGATACCACGGGTTTCTACAATATTTTTATGCTCTAAGTTTTGTGTGTGTGTGTGTGGGTTTTTAACTCTATGCAAAAGACTATGATTATTCATTCTTACTTTTAATTTTCAGTTACCCCGCTGGTTATGGATTGGAATGCTTATCTTTGTTTCTGTTTGTTAGTATTCCCCCTTCATCTTGCAGGCTCTCATTCTTTATTTGTTCCTGTATGTGTATCTGTCTCTTTCTGTATCCCTTCCTCTCTGTCGGTTATTTCATATATAAGTTCATCTTTATCTTGTGTTTTCTCAAAACAGGAGTGGAAGTAACCCCAATGTTGCAAATTCATAAGATTTTTTAACCGTATAGCCTAATGCCTTTATATCTAGAGCATGTGAAATTTGTTGTCTTTTTATTTTGTGCTATATTTGTGCTATAATGCCCGAAATTTAATGTAATATAACCTTTAATAGATGCCTAGTATAATCCAGCGGTTACAGGAGAGAGATAACTATGTTACCTCGTCGTTTGATTACAATTAATAAAACAGAAGAAAACTAGGTTGTGGGTGTTGTTGCCATTCCGTCCAATAACAAAGGGGATGATGTGGTGGTGCATTACCCAGATAAAAACAGCAAAAAAAAACATATAAAAGATGGAGACTTACCCCCCCGAGCGAGGCAGGTGAGGGTGGCGTTGGTGCCTTCTCTGTAGGGGCCCACCACACTGGTCACAGCTCTCCCCTCCCACACGACCCACACACTGCCGGGGGGAACTGTGGGATGGAAGATAAATAGGTTCGTTAGTGCCAAACATAAAATAGGGAGGTGGTAAATTAGTGACATTGCTGTGTTGTGGATAATAACATTGAACAGAACAATGTTATTATCTATTGTTGTTATTCATAGTAAGGTCATTAACAGAGAATGCAGACATACATGAAATGTATTATAATTATAGTGTTAATCTTGAAAATGATGTAATAACAAACAGTAATAACAGAGATAATAATGACAACGTAAACGTATAATACGTATTAACAGTTTTTAGCACTAACGAGAATCTATTAATAACAGACACGAGAGAGTCAGTGGCAGTCACATCAAAAGAACTTTGTAAAGAATAACAACAACCGGAGGAAATTAAAATGGTGATATCGTAATAATGCAGAGTTTGTTACAGTAGATGAAAATTATTAAGGGGATGTGTGGGAATAGGGGGACAGGCTTGGGAGGTGCAGGGGGTGTAGTGGGGTCGGGAATAGGGGGACAGGCTTAGGGGGGGCAGGGGTTAGGGAGGTGCAGGAATAGGGGACAGGCTTTCTACCCACGCCAAGCCTGTCCCACTATTCCCGCACCCCTCCCCCCAAGCCCCCTTAAGTGTAATTGTGAAAGCGTAGAATATCAGCAGTAATTATTTTGTAGACTAATAATAAGACTGATAAGGGAAGAGATTAGCAGCAAAAGGAAACGTTAATAATGGTTTCTTACACCATAATACCATTTTCCATTTTCTTATCACACACACACACACACACACACACACACACACACACACATACACACACACACACACACACATACCCACCCACCCACACACACACACCCACACCCACACCCACACCCACCCACACACACACACACTATTGATGTGGCCTGCAATAAAGGGTAGGAGGAGGGGAGGAGAGAAGGATGGTTAAAAATGGTTGGAAATTAGGAACGAGTAAAGGGGAAGAGAATGGGAGAGTAAGGATAAGAGAAAGGGAGAGAAATGTGGCGAGAGAAAGGAGGGGAATGTATATATATAGATAAAGACGTGAAGGAAGGAAGGGGGAGAGACGGATCGGGACACAAGAAAAGAGAAACATGGAGGCGAAAAGGAAAGATTAAATACAGAGAAAGGAAGTGTTCAATGAGAGCAAGAGAAGAGTGGAATAAAAAGAGGAAATGAGAGAGAGAGAGAGAGAGAGAGAGAGAGTGAGTGAGTTAAGAGTAAGAAGACAGGAAATCACTTACATAAAGAGCAAGAGAGCGAGATAAGGAAATAAAGTTAAAACACAGAACAGAAATGGAGAGATAGAAGGAGGAGGAGGAGGAAGAAAATGTAGCGAGACAGAATGAAGGTAGAACAAAACATATACGAGTATGATCAGGTTCAATACTTGTACTGTACGCCAAGGCGGCTGGAGCTTGACTCGTTCTGTTTAAGTAGCTGTGTTGATGGACAGACGTGTGTATCATGTGTCGTAAGTTTTATTAGCATGTTACTTTTTATTTACTGTGATTGTAAGGTTATTGAGGAGTATAATATTTAATAGTTTAATATAGAGGAAACAGCAAAAGTTTGGAAGCTTTCACTCGTAAAGTAAGTTTGCTAAAGATGAAAATTTGCCTCCAATTATTTTCAATCAATATTATATTTATAAATTAATAACATATGGTCAAATGTATTAACCTTATTTCAAATGGATAAAACTAAAATAATACTGAAACAATATTTTATCCTTGAGGGTCGCCAGGTCAATATAAATTTGTGTTCAGGGTCACGAAAAAAAAAGTTTGGGGAACACTGACATACAAACTGAGACATATAGACACAAACAGAGACAGTGAAATAAACAAATAAACAAAGACACACAAAGGATAACAAAAACACACACCAGGAATTACAAGATAGAAACAGACAAACAAACACAGAAACAATGACAATACATAATAAAAATATTTACTAGAAAACCAAACATAGAAACAAAGACACATACCAAACAGAAGAGAAACAGATTGACTAAAAAACCAAACCACATACAACAAAGATAAATAGACAGACAGACAAGAAGAGAAACCTACAGTCAAATAGAGACAGGCAAGGAAAGGAGGAGGAGGAGGAGGAGGAGGAGAAGGAGGAGGAGGAGGAGGAGGGAGGAAAGAGGAGGAGGAAGGAGGAAGGAGGAGGAGGAGGAGGAGGAAGGAAGGAGAAGTGGTGGAAACATTGGCAAAGGTCCAGGAATGGCATGGTAGTGTGTCGGTGTATACGTACAGGGAGAAGGAAGCAATGTTGTCAGGGGGAGGAGGAGGAGGGAGGGCAGGGTTCGTAGTAGGCAATTTCTGGTGGTGGCATCAGTGTTGGTGATGGTGTTGGTGTTGGTGTTGGTAATATTGGTATAAGGTCAGACGGACATGGGTTGCCAGAATTAGTTTTTTTTTTTTTTTTTTTTTTTTTTTCACAACCGTAATCATAAGTGTTGTATATTTCGACCTCCTGAACAGTGCGTATTAATTTGTTTTGGTACACTATACTGTATTGCAATAGAGTCCTTGTTAGGAAATGATCACTATAAACTCTCATTTCCCTTATTAATGTCTTTATGAATATAAGATATATCAGTCATACATAATGTATACACTACATAAATATCGTACAATACAGTTCGCCAGGCAAATGACGTTCCTCGCACCTCAAGTCCGATTATACGTATATTCATCCAAGCCACAGCCACCTCTCCAACCCACTCCTCACCCATGAAGCCTCGTTCACACCTTCCCTGTCTTCTATGGACTCGTAGTTTTATCACACGTGTATCAGATTTACTGTAGGTCTCGTGAACCATCTACCTC
>JAWZYT010004659.1:12500-31130 GCA_034508575.1 Petrolisthes manimaculis
GCTGCCGATAACCCGATTGTTGTTATTAATATTGGAGCCTGAATTCTGGTCGATCTTAGCACATGCCTCCATGACCTTTTCCATTCCCACCTTTAATTACTTACTAGGAAATATGTGTCCCTCTGTGATTTTGTTACTATTATGGTTAAATATATACTGATATAATATTAGAGTTTCTGTGATTTCTGTCCATGCAGCACAACGCTATAAGTGAACTGTTATCTCTGTTAAAAGTGTAATATATTATCCAATACATCTTTAAGTAGGATGGTAATATAGTTGATCTTAATGGTCAACTTGCTAAGTCCTCTGATTTATCACTCTTTATAACATATACATCCTTTGTCGTGTCATAAACTCTCCATTGAGTTTGAATCTGGCCAGGTGGTGTACTACAAACTTTAAGAAGTCTAGTGTTTTATCATCTCCGATATTAAGAGTCTCTATTATCTCTCCCAATCTCATTCTTGTGCCAATTTACCCACGTGGACCAATTTTACTTAAACTCTAGTGTTCAACTGTTTACCTCCATAGATGGACAGACGACCAGACAGACTGACAGACACAGGAACTACATATTACTATAGATGTGTGAGTGTGTGCGTGTGTAACTATTTATAATTCCTTTAGGCATCCATCAATTCATTCAGTCATCTACCCAGTCATTAATTCATCTATCCATTGCTCAAGTCATCTTTTAAATCACACTCGGATATTAATTCCCTTAGCAAAGCTGCCTCTTTTCATCCTTCATGTCATGTACCCTTTCGCCCATTCATTCATCTATCCAGCCACCTGTCCATTTATCCACCTATCCACCTTCCATCCATTCATTTACCCACTCATCCTCCTTCGTACCATCCACACTCATCCATTCAATACATTACCAATATCTCATTCATTCCCTTATTCAATGTCCCAACCCTATTCATCTACACCCACCCAATATCCTCCCTCAACATATAATACATACAATACTACAATCTCGTTTCTCACCCACTCTATCACATACCTATCACTGCCTATCCTCTCTCCTGCTCCCTCCCTCACCTCCAGACCTATGCTATCCTCTTTAACTTACTGCCTAGCCACCTTTACCCTCTGGCCACCGATCAGTGTTACATCCCTGCTCGCTCGTAGGATTGTTTTTTTTTTTTCTGGTTTTTATTTTTGTCTTTCCACATGTTCAAGAAGTCGCTATATATTTTGACAGATATATTGGACCTAGATAATAATTTACATCCTTATAGAATCAAGAATATATTCGAATCCTGTTAACACCTTTTTCTCATCACATCATATCATTCAAAATCACATATTATATCTATATAGCCTACTACATCTACACTTCATTCACACATATTTCCACGGAGAAAATTAAGGGGGTGTGGGAGTAGGGGACAGGACTGGGGGGGTGCGGGAAAAGGGGGACAGGCTTGGGGTGGGTAGCAAGACTGTTCCCCTATTCCCACTAACCCCTAACCCCCTCCAAGCCTGTCCCCCTACTCCCCCCCCTCGACCCCTCACCCCCCCCCAAGCCTGTCCCCCTATTCCCGCACCCTCTTAACATTACATCCACCACCCGTTCACACTCCACATAACACACACACACAGCAGTAATTCCAAACCACATCAGTAATACATAAATAAACAGGACAATGGCCACACAATTACTCTAACCACGACACCACAAAATTAAGGGGGTGCAGGAGTAAGGGGCAGGCTTGGGGGGCGGTTTGGGGTGTTTGGGAATAGGGGGACAGGCTTGGGGTATAGGTAGAAAGCCTGTAACCTATTCCCGCAACCCCCTAACCCACCCCAAGCCTGTCCCTCTACTCCCTCACCCCAACCCCCCGACCCCCAAGCCTGTCCCCCTATTCCCGCACCCCTTTAAAAGATTCACGGTACAGTCACGAACACTAATAAGTAGCCAGGTGTGCTTCGAATACCTATATAGAGACAGTAAATAAATGCACAATAAAATTAATCTCCATTTGAAATTAGTTCATTGGTGAATTGCACTGTTCAAAAAGTTTCAACCACAAAAGCTGTATACTTATCAGTGCTCGTGACTGTACAAGGGCACCACAGACACATCAGCAGATCATCAATACATGTAAAGAAAATATCCAAGATTTGATAATATTCACACCACATCCATAAGAAATAACAGCCATATACCATATTACACACAACGCAACAACCAACCTACCGACCTACCGACCTACCGACATGGAAACGCAGATAAAAATATGGCAGCTTATTTTTACCAGCCTCAACAGTGATATGGGTCAGTTGCTGCTACACACACACACACACACACACACACACACACACACACACACACGCGCACACACACACACACGATCGCACGCACACACACACACACTCACGCTCAAAGGGACTCACACACACACGAACGCACACATATACAGCTACTGCTCAATTATTCACTCTACTTCACACACACACACACACACACACACACACACACACACACACACACACACACTCACACCACACACACACACACACACACACACACACACACACACTGTCCCCTCATACTTGCCAATTAACCTATATGATCCCCATCTCACTATTCATCCTCTAATTTCGAAGCCACCCTCCCTCTTTTCCACTTTCATGCCCCCTCCTTTTTTAATATCTTCTTCAACTAGTAATTCACCCATAAGCCAATTCACTTTTTTTTATGAATCCACCCTTGTATCCACCAACCCCACATTTTTTTTTTTTAATTTTTATATATTTTCCAAACATTCACCATTTTTTTTTTAACACATGTTCCAATACTTCATCAAGTCCGTTGCCATGGCCCAGGTCAACTGCTGCTCACACACACACACACACACACACACACACACACACACACACACACACACACACACACACGTCACGAGTTCCGAACTGATACCCAGCCACAGAGGGAGGGAAGTGAGGGTAATTCCAAAATACTGCAGCTGTTATGGTACCAGTGAGGGTGTAGTACGACGTTCGGTGGCCTTATAGTCAGTGTCTGAAACTCAAATCGGAAGAGCAAATATTCTCAGGCCTATAGGATACGAGGCCAGAATACTAACCACTCGGCCACCTCCCCTACACATTTTTCATCTGTAGTTCAGTTAATATAATTTCCACCTACTTTTATATATATACAAAAACCAACCCACGTACGGTACAAACCTATTCCTCCATCTCAGTTTATATAATTTCCACCTACTTTTATGTAATTCCAAAAACCAACTCACGTATACGGTACAAACCCATGCATTCCTCCATCACACCCAGACACTAATCCATGTATATGTAAATTATCTATTCCAACCCAATCATCTAAACCAGACTATATATCATTCCCTTCCTTCCCTCTGTCAACCATGAACCAACTGACCTAATAATTGTACAACCAACCACCCACCTACCAACTTCATCCACTCACCCACCAACTTCATCCACTCACCCACCAACTTCATCCACTCACCCACCAACTTCATCCACTCGACCACCTGTGATTATTAATTAACCCACTCAACCCCTACCTAACCCACCTAACCCTCTCACAACCCAACAACGCCAACATTCATAATATAATCCAATCCGTCTATATCCACGCATGCAATCAAAACTTACACGACAAACGTTCACTCCCTCATATTATATCCACACATCCCATCCTCCTATAGTCAGTCAGCTTTTCATTCTCTATTTCATTCTCTTCTCTATTAAGGGGGTGTGGGAGTAGGGGGACAGGCTTGGGGGGAGGTTTGGGGGTGCAGGAATAGGGGGACAGGCTTGGTTTTTTTGGGGGGGATTAGGGGGGGTTGCGGGAATAGAGGAACAAGCTTTTCTACCCTATTCCTGCACTCCCCCAGTCCACCCCCAAGCCTGTCCCCTACTCCCACACACCCTTAACTGCAACCCCCCCCTCCCCCACCACCAAACCTCATTCACCCACCCTCTTTTTTAATATATAATCCCACGTATAGATATGACACTGTGATATTAAACTGGCCAACAGTATGGGGTTGTCTCGCTTCCTATTAACCCTCAAAGCTCTGTCTGTGTGTGTGTGTGTGTGTTGTGTGTATGTTGTGTGTTGTGTATGTATATGTGTGTGTGTGTGTGTGTTGTGTGTGTGTGTGTGTTTTTGTGTGTGTGTGTGTTTTTTTTTGTGTGTTTTGGTATGTGTTTGTGTGTGTGTGTGTTTTTGTGTGTGTGTATGTATGTGTATGTGTGTGTGTGTATGTGTGTGTGTGTGTGTGTGTTGTGTGTGTGTGTGTGTGTGTGTGTGTGTGTGTAATTCATCGTACACATATATAGGTCTCTGTACACGTCATCATATGTTTAGTATACTTGGAATACCAATGAGGTACATTTTAGTAAAGATTATACTGTACATACATGTCTGTAATAATTATCGTACATTTTAGTGAATTACTGTACACGTCATCAAGTTTCTCATATTCGGGTAGCAAATACACTCACCGGTAATTCATATTTGTCCATTTTTACGAAATCATGTCGTTATGTTTTGTAACTATGTTGACGCAAAAAGTTTAGGCAATGTTTTGTAATTATACCGATATCAAATTAGCACGCCAATACTGAATGAGTGAGCAGCATTCGGGGGGGGGGGGGGGGAAACGGTGTGTGTGTGTGTGTGTGTGTGTTAGGTCGCATGCGGGTTTAAATGTGTGAGGTGAGGTGAATGGTAATATACTGGTTTTAATGAAGTGTGTGTGTGTGTGTGTGTGTGTGTGTGAATGAATGAGTAAGTATATGTGAGTGAGAATGGCAGTGCACGGGGATGTGAGCGATTCATAAAAATACTGATTTAAATAAATTTGATGCAGCTTTGCCTTCTACGGCCTCAGCCACAGTAAGTCCTTCAGTTTACAGTTTACACAAAGGTGAGTTAAATATTTTACTGTAGGCACCTCTGACCTCAACTTTCGTCCTATCGTTATTCCATCGCGTGAAATCCCATAATGTTTAAAGCTTGTTTGGGCAAGAAATGTAGGCTACCATAAATTTTGAACTAGTAAAACTCACTCGATTGAAATTTGACCATCCACATACACACACACACACACACACACACACACACACACAGATACACACACACACAGAAATCGTACCATTGTTGTGTTAATATGTGAGAATCAAATGTTATCTCTAGAGAATAATTATGTGAGTATGTAACTGATAATAATAATATATTGTTGTTGTAATTAATAGCATTGTTTATATAATAATTGACGATATGTTTGTGTAATAAAAAGTAGTTTGTTTTGTTTACAGGTTTGTTTGTTTGTTTGTTTGTTTACGTGTCCACCTATATATTTTTGGGTTGGATCACGCAAATAAATCTGTACGAATTTTTATTAAACTTTTGCCAGAGTTTAAATTTTGGGAAAGACATGAATTTGGATCTGGATTAAGGGGGTGTGGGAATTGGGGGACAGGCTTGGGGGGGGGGAGAGTTGGGGGGTGCAGGTGTAGGGGACAGGCTTGGGGATGGGGGGAGGGGGTGGGGTAGAAAGTTTGTCCTCTATTCCCGCACCTCCCCAGCCCAACCCCACCAAGCCTGTCTCCCTACACCCACACGCCCCCCCCCTCCAAAAAATAAAATAAAACCCCTAGCCTGTCCCCTACTCCTACACACCCTTAATGTTAGATGGTGGGGGGGGTGAGGGGGTGACATATTGGTGGTGTTTACATAAATCTTTGACGTTGTAGTATTGGTGTAATCCATTGCTCAGTTTTGTCAGAGGTTCCCTATAGCAAAAACGCTCTTAATTGTAGTTATTTATATGTTTGGATAACTGGTAACTTGTGTGTTCATTAAGGGGAGAGTATACTGTTGGTACATTACAGTGCCTTGATTCCTCCAAAGTATGCCAGAAGACACACCCGGATAAAGAAATGTAATGGTATCCTGTTGCCTGGAATAATTTGGAGGAATCATAATCTCCAAAAATGTCAGAACTATACCCTCCACTTAAAGTTATGTATTAAAATTTTATATAATTGATAATATGTTTGTGTAATTGGTAACATATTGTTCAAGTTAGCAATATGATGTTGATGAAATTGGTGGGGACTGTAATTTCTCTTTAAATTATCTGCTTGTACATATTCTGTTAAAAATACGACAGTAATTTCAACATATATGAATATGTAGTATGTTGTTATATATAATGGGTTGAATGATATTGCAGGACATTTTTCTTAATAACGATATTCACTTGCATAATTTCCGAGTAAATATGGCAGTAATTGTCCAGCTTATAGAGGTGAAATATAATGTGTATATTAACCTGCTTGTTATTATATCAGTGTATATCAGTGTATAGTGTTTCAGCCAAATAATGGGGTTCAATAGATAGACCCGCAATTATTGTATTTCTTTCTTATAAGTGTATTATATAATCTATCTTGTATTCTAAGGGGGTCATGTTTTATGAGTATATATTACTTATGTTTATTTGCATAGTTTGGATAAATCGCTCTCTTCCAGTATATATATATATATATATATATATATATATATATATATATATATATATATATATATATATATATATATATATATATATATATATATATATATATATATATATATATATATATATATATAATTATATATATGTATAATTATATTCTTCCTCATCTTCCTTCATCCCTTTCCACTGTCCTCTGAAGTTTTCTTTTTCCTTCGTGGTCAACCGTGGCACTCTTCTCTTTAACGCAAACAATTAATTATATAACAATGAGGAAGCTCAGGAAGGATCGGGAAATTAGATGCATAAATAATACTGAATTAAATATAACTGGTGAGGCCCCGAGGCAAAACAGAGCTGAGGGAGGCAAGAGACGAGACAAGGAAGGAAACCACCGCAAGAGACAACAAGGTAAAGATGAGAAAATAGCAACATGGAAGATAGAGAAGAAAGAAGAGAGAGGAGCGAGACAACCAGATTTTTTTTTCCGGTGATAAGAGAATGAAGGGGAAACTGTGACGCAATTTATCGAGATACTAATGATGCCGATGATGAGTTAAAAGGATGAAAGAAAATATGTAGGAAAGGAGATAATATAGAGAGAGCTTTTGAAACCTAAAGCACTCACATAAGTTCTACCAAGTGTTATAAGAGAGAGAGAGAATAATATCATGTAGAAAATAAATATAAAGTGATGAAACTAAAAAACAATAATATTATGTAGAAAATAAATATAAAGTGATGAAACTAAAAAAGAATAATATTATGTAGAAAATAAATATAAAGTGATGAAACTAAAAAAGAATAATATTATGTAGAAAATAAATATAAAGTGATGAAACTAAAAAATAATAATATTATGTAGAAAATAAATATAAAGTGATGAAACTAAAAAACAATAATATTACGTAGAAAATAAATATAAAGTGATGAAACTAGACAACGGACGGGAGATAGAAAAGAATGTATGATGATGAAATACGAAGGGTATAATTAAAATGTCACAAAACAATATGGATGAATGTGTGTGTGTGTGTGTGACAAAATCGCCTAATTAATGTAACGTTTAGTATAAGAACTATATATAGGTAATAAATAATAAGACAAATGGAACCTGAAGAGTCATTATTGGAGTCGAGGAGATGACAGACAAGACAAGAAAAATAGGAAGCGAACAAACACACAACCTAATAATTATATATAGCCAAGAGATACGAGAGAAAAAAAGAATCTCACAAAAAAATATGGATGAAGAGCTAAGGAGATTAGAAGCTAAGCACTCGCAAAGCTTCTCAAGGCAACAGGTGGCAGAGAGAAAGAATTACACCAAGGCAAGAGAGAAAGAGAATGATGAGATAAATATAAATGTTTCTTTCATTTTATACATTATCTTCCTCCCAACACTTCATTTCCAATTTTCTCTTCATTCCTCCAATCATTGCTTGTTATATTTCCCTCTATATATTACCCATTCCTCTATCAGACGTATACTAACTACTAACTACTTTATAGAAAAGAGTATAAGGTCTCTGATTAAGTGTTAATTATATATGTATCTTAATTTGCTTAATATGTACAGTCTCCTCCACTGCCGCGTTCATCACTCAGCGTTGTCAATAGTTCAGTTCTCCCTCCATTCCATAATTTCCAGCTCTCTCTCCATTTATCGCACACATATGACCTTCAATATTCCTCTGGTTGTCTAAAAACTGGATGCCCGATAGTCTTGTCAATACATTCATTAGATATATAACACATAAGACAGTGCCGCTCACCTATAACCCTGAGTTCCACCCTGGTCGTCTTAGTGGGTTGTGTACGGAAGTCAACTCTGCAGCGGTACCGTCCTGCATCTGAGGCCTTCACGTCCTTTAGGTTGAGGTGGGCTGGACTCTGAGATACGTCCAGCACTGATCTCGACCCCAGTACTGTCTCGTCTTCCCACCGTTTTCTCACAGCTCCTGGGCGAAGGTCGTAGCTGAGGGCGAGTTATAAGGGAAATACATGAGAGAAATGGAAGTTATTATGGTGTTGAGGGGATGGCTGATGGGAGGATACTGATGAATGTGTGTGTGTGTGTGTGTGTGTGTGTGTGTGTGTGTGTGTGTGTGTGTGTGTGTGTGTGTGTGTTGTGTGTGTGTGTGTGTGTGTGTGTATACTGCATATATATTTATCTACTCTGTACACATATACCAGTACACATTGACACTTTGGTCAAGTCTTATTAAGGGGGAAGTAAAGTGTTGGTAAATCTGGAGTAAATGATTCCTTCAAACTAGTCCAAGCAACAGAACACCATTATATTTGTTCACCTGGTCCTGTTTCTTGGCATACATTGGAGGAATCAAGGAACTCCAATGTACCAAAAGTATACTCTCGCCTTAAACCAGCAGACGACTCATACCGAGGAAAACTGAAAAAAAACGAATCGTGAGGGAAAGAGACGTAGGAGTAGAGGGAACTTGTGTGTCATTTGTATTGCCAGGATGATGAAGTTAGTTGTAAAGTGAGCACCGAAGTATTGGAAGGAAAGAAGAAAGGAACGTGTAGGGAGGGAGGAGGGAGGAGAGGGGGAGTGAGCAGGAAAGTTCTGAGAGGTGGGGGACAGGGAGAATATGGGGGTGGATGTTTGTGTGTGTGTGTGTGTGAGAGAGAGAGAGAGAGAGAGAGAGAGAGAGAGAGAGAGAGAGAGAGATGTATATAAAGTAGGAGTTGCGTAGGGAGGAAATGGTTACAAAAAGCTAGAACTATGTGTAGAATAAATGGAAATGCATGGGCAGAGGAAATATTTCCGAGAGTGGTGTGGGGAAGAAAGGAATGTGAGGAGGGGCATGTGGAAAAGAGGGAGGTATGTGTGTGTGTGTGTGTATATATATAATGCATACCTTAAAAGAGGGAGGTAAGAGGGAGGTATGTGTGTGTGTATATATAATGCATACCTTTTAAAATAACGTGTGTTTGTGTGTTTATCTTATATTAGTGTACATACATGGAGTAGGTATCCATGTCTGTGTGTGTGTGTGTATGTGTGTGTGTATAATTAAGTTACGAAATGCATGTGTTCAGGGATCAGGTGATAGTTAAATAAACAATTAATTTTATAAACAGAAATAATATAATAAAAAATAAATAAGAGGCTTCTGATTCCTCCATATTATGCCACTGAACAAAGAATCTTACTTAAACTTTAATGAACTGTGTCTGTTTTGTGACACAGTTAGTGGAAATCAAAAGCCTCCAAAAAAATTCACCCGTATCATTTTATCCTTCCCTTGCTAATGTCATGAATAATGGTCAGAATTTTAATGCAAGCTTTATAATTAGATATGCGTTGGGGTATCAATTTCACTGTTGAATAATATATAATGAGTGGCAATTTAACACTCATGAATTGTCCAAATTATACATTATTATTATAGATCCTACTACTACACGTATTATGAAGTAGTGTGTACTCTGTTTCTTGGCATGTACAGTCGTGGTCAAAAATAATCATCCACATATGGGTATCTCAAGCAATTTACTGTCTATTGTTTTCACGTTCACATAAATAATAATAAAAAAATAATTTATTTTATGATGTTATTGTTTTAAGTTGTGTGTAGCTGCTTGTAGTATATTAAAAAATGGTATAGTTAATCTATTTATTGGAAAGTTTATCATCTAAGGAACAGAGGGAAGCTGTCAAACTCTTACGTGAGTTACCCCTATATGGATGATTATATTTGATCACGACTGTATAGTCTGGAGGGATTACTAACCTATACCACTCCACGTACAGTCTCAAGCACTAATAAATATACAGGTGTGCTTCGAATACCTATAGAGACACAGTAAATAAATGCATAATAATAAGATCTCCATTGGAATGACTTCGTTGGTGAAATTGAACTGTTCGAAGCATCAACAACCAAACGAATATATATATATATGAGATGGCCACAATTTTTGTTTGTTTGTTGACATCAGTAATTTTGTTTTACATGAGTTATTATTAATCTTCCCTACTTGTCAATACTATGTACGTTACTTTATTATTTTATACTCTTTCTGATACTTTTCTTTGCGACTATATATTTTCATTTATAATTATGTTCTAACGAAATAATTACATTGCACCATCGATAAAATTACTTTCCTCTTATATTTCATCATCATCCTGCCTTCATTCCATCACTATATTTCATCATCATACCTTCATTCCTACACTATATTTCACCATCCAGCCTTCATTCCTTCACTATATTAACATCATCCTGCCTTCATTCCTTCACTATATTTCACCATCCTGCCTTCATTCCTTCACAATATTTCATCATCCTGCCTTCATTCCTTCACTATATTTCACCATCCAGCCTTCATTCCTTCACAATATTTCATCATCCTGCCTTCATTCCTTCACTATATTTCACCATCCAGCCTTCATTCCTTCACTATATTTCATCATCCTGCCTTCATTCCTTCACTATATTTCACCATCCAGCCTTCATTCCTTCACAATATTTCATCATCCAGCCTTCATTCCTTCACTATATTTCATCATCCTGCCTTCATTCCTTCACTATATTTCATCATCCAGCCTTCATTCCTTCACTATATTTCATCATGCCTTCATTTCTTCACTATATTTTTTTTTACAACTGCGTCACACTATTCATTTATAACCAGTTTATTATTATTTTTTTTTAATTAACTACTTTCATACTCTGTCAGTTTATCATTTAGCATTATTTATTTCAAAGGCGACAATTAATTAAATCACAACGTGTCGTATTTTCCAGTCGGTGTTAAATTAAATCTTACATGATGGTTGCTATTAAAATGATATTATTTTTATTGTTCTCGCTAGCTATTATTATTTTTTATGGAGGGTGGCTAATAAATATACTTTATTATGATTATTTACTTGGAACTTTTCATTATTAATTAACTTTCTACATTTACTGTATATTATATCTTTTACTGTTTGTTTATCGTTATTTATAGATTTGTTATCGTTTATTTGATTACACATGTATTTTTTTGTATTTATTTATTTGTCATTATTAATTTGTTTGCTATTATCTCCATGTTTTTTTTTTTTTGTGTAAAACTAGTAAATGGTTGACAATAACTGATAATTATTAAGGGGGTGTGGGAGTAGGGGACAGGCTTGGGTGGGGGGGGGTTGGTGGGTGCGGGAGTAGGAGAGGGGGTTGGGGGGGGGTTTGTTGGGGGGATATATGCAGGAATAAGGTGACAGGCTTTTTTACCCACCCCAAGCAAGCCTGTCCCTCTGTTCCCGCACCTCCCAAACTTCCCCCAAGCCTTGTATAGGAGAGAATAAGGTCTTACTTGTATATGGGAGTGGTGAGGTGAGGTATGAAACATTTGAAACATATGAATCATTTTATTATCCCTATTAGCTAATACAAAAACATGTATGTACTGTACAATAAATACTATCACAGGAGAATAAGGTCTTACTTGTATATGGGAGTGGTGAGGTTATCCTTGAACCAGAGTATGAGGAACACGGAGTCGTCCTTTGGGTGTTGGAAGTCGCAGGGTAAGGCAGCTGTCCCTCCTTCTACCGCCGTGACTGCAAAAAAAAAAAATAAAGCAAGTCTAAATTAGTGGTTATGTTATGTTTGTTGGCTACAATCTAATTATTCCTCCAATTCATTCCTCTAATCCAGGGGTTCTCAACCTTTTTAATTATATGTACCTCATGAAGTCTTTCAGTATTAGTCACGTACCCCTTACCCACAACGCAGCATCAGTAAGGATGAAAATAAATGCATGGTTAATTGGCTTAGTTTATTAAGCTTAAATTGTTACACAGACACATGTTACTTCATTAAAATGCAAGCATAGAAAATTCAGTGAGATGGTTGGGCCTGTTTATTACTACCAACAAGTCAATCCTTGGCACAGTTTTTGAAAGAGCCACTCTTATGTCGTCTTTGACTGCAAGACGTGAACGTAACTTGTTTTTAATCAAGCACAATGCTGAGAATCAGCGATATGTGGATGGAAACATCAGGAGGTTCCGTACACAATTCTTTGCTAAGGTTGGATAAGAACATGCCATTGTTGACCAGAATCTGGTCAATGACAAACTATCAAAAGAATTTTGTAATTACAACCAGATTACTTTCAGAAACCTGTCACGTACCCCCGAATTTCTTCCAATGTACCCCTGGGGGTACGCGTACCCCAGGTTGAGAACCCCTGCTCTAATCTATACCAAGAAACAAACGACTATATATTATTAACAAGCTCTCTCCTTCGTTACTCTGTTTAAGAAAAAGAACAACACCAAGAAAGGACTGTGTGAAAGAGAGAGAACAAGATTAAAATTAGGAGGCAAGAAGAGGATGGAATTAAGATAGAAGAGGTGAAGATAAGAGTTGCAGAGGAACTACTGTATAAGTGACTCTTGCTTGCTCTTCTCATTCTCGCTTTTACTACCGGTGCCTTAATTTTTTATTCACACCTATCTTCTTTTTTATCAGCTCTTCCTTCTCCCCCTCCTCCTTCGATCAGACTTTCACACTTCTTCTCTCCCTTCCTCGCTCCTCCTCGCTCCTCCTCTCCCTTCCTCGCTCCTCCTCTCCCTTCCTCGCTCCTCCTCTCCCTTCCTAGCTCCTCCTACTTCTCCCTCTTCCTCCCAAATCCTGTCCTTACCTTCCAGCCCCTCTCTACTGTAGGCTATAAGGGTCTCCAATCCATCCATCCATCTATCTCTTCTCTAATGCCCTTCACTCTTGACTCCAATTCTATCTATCCTTCCTCTGTCGCCTGTCCCCTTTCCATCTATCCTTCCCCTGTCGCCTGTCCCCTTTCCCATCTCCAATCCCCTCCCATGCATCCCCACAATCCCACCCAACCCTCCCATTATCCCTCTCTCTCCTCTCTCTTCCCTTCCCACTATCCCACCCTCTCTCCTCTCTTTTCCCTTTCCACTATCCCACCCTCTCTCTCCTCTCTTCCCCTCCCACCCTCTCTTCTCTCTCTTCCCCTCCCACTATCCCACCCTCTCTCTTCTCTCTTCCCTTCCCACTATCCCACCCTCTCTCTCCTCCTACCCCACCCTCTCTCTGCTCTCTCTTCCCCTCCCACCCTCTCTCGTCTCTCTCTCTTCCCCTCCCACCCTCTCTCGTCTCTCTCTCTTCCTCAGATCCTCTTTTAGTACCCCTGGCTTTCTCGAAATGTATGTGAACACGACAGCTGAGCCCCTCACCCCAGCCAGCCAACCAACCCTCCAACCAACATACCAAGAACCATCGGACCTACTTTACAACGAAATGCCTACTGTAATCTCTCTCTCTGTCTCTGTCTGTCTATGTCTATGTGTATGTATCTAACTCTCTCTCTCTCTCTCTCTCTCTCTCTCTGTGTATGTCTCTAACTCTGTCTGTCTGTCTGTCTGTCTGTCTCTCTCTCTCTCTCTTTCTCTCTCTCTCTCTCTCTCTCTCTCTCTCTCTCTCTCTCTCTCTCTCTCTCTCTCTTTCTCTCTCTCTCTCTCTCTCTCTCTCAAAGACAAACCTCGTGACTATATAATTGGTGAACTTTATTATTAAGTAACGTACCATTCTCCCACGGTATATATCTGTGTATAATTATATGGTATTTTGTATTTTCGTATAGTAGTTCGTTGTGTGACATTGATTATTGGGATTATTGACAGCTTCCCTGTGTACCTTAACAAATCACCTCTTCAAATAATAGATTAAGTGCCATCTTTAATTTACAACTACGTATAAAGCAATAACACCATATGTGAACGTGTAACATTAGACAGTAAATTATTTGAGTTACCCATATGTGGATGAATATTATTGACCACGACTGTACATGCTTGGTCACTTGTGCAGTCACGTGCACACATGAAATATAATACAATTGAACACCAATACAGTGAAAGTAACAGGTTATTAATCTGCAGATTGTATGTTATTTAATAACTGTGAGTAAGTACAGGTAAAACCTACTATACAGTATACTGACTTTGTTCCACAGAAATATTCTTTTAATGAAATTGCATTGAAATAAGTTATAAAATAATTGACACACGTTTCTAGCTCAGTCATAAAAATTTTAATTTCAAGCAATGTTACTATATTACTAAGCTCATAAGTATGCATAGGGATTTATACAATATATAATCCTGCAGGTCTGTTTATGAATTCTTCCTTTATGACGGAGGGTACTACAGTTTTAGTAGATCTGGAGTGATAGATACTTTGAAACTGTTCTAAGTAACGTATGTACAGTTGAGCAAATAGAAAATGCAGCAATAGTCTATCTGTACAAGGCAACATCTTCACCATGCAAAAAGTTCAGCCAATCATGTTCCCCCTTACATTGGCCTTGGGTTTCCAGTGATTCATTCATAAATATACGAGGGATTATACTACAGACAACTGCAGATGTTGCCATATAAAGCTACATTATTCTTGCACTTTTTACTCACTAATTATTAAAGACATAATACATCTTTAAGGGGGTGTGGGAGTAGGGGGGAAGTTTGGGGGGTGCGGGAGTAGGAGGACAGGCTTGGAGGGGGAGTTGAGAGGTGCGGGGATAGGGGGACAGACTTGGGGTGGGTAGAAGCATGTCCCCCTCTTCCCGCATACATCCCCTTAACTCCCAACCCCACCCCCACCCCCAAGCCTGTCCCCTACTCCCACACCCCTTAAGGTCATATTATTATACACGCAGTAATATAGAACATAATTATATCAACAACTGTCTCACTCCCGCTACAAAAACATTAAATAACTCGCATGATTATAGAGGTTGCTATATTTATGGTGTATTGCCAATCTAATTATTCCTCCAATCTATAATACCAAGAACAAACGACCATATTATATTACTAAGAAGCTATCTCCTTCGTTACTCTGTTTATTGGCCAATTAGGAGACACTGGATTGTAAATAATGTTGAATGTACAGTTGCCAAAAAAGTATTGCGACAAATCTTGATGGAACTTTAACCATACTAATATCCACAACTTTTTGTAGGAACTATAAGCATGTATACAGAAGGAAATATACAAATATACATATCCTTCTGTAATACATACTTATAATCCCTACACACAACTATAGACATTAATATATTTAATGTTGTATCAATAGTTGTCGCAATAACTTTTTTGCAACTGTACACTACTTTTAAAGAGTCTATTAAGGGGAGAGTATACTTTTGGTACATTGGAGTGCCTTGATTCCTCCAAAGTATGCTAGGAAACAGGACCAGATGAGGAAATATAATGGTGTTCTGTTGCTTGGACTAGTTTGAAGGAATAAATTAACTTCAGATTTACCAACACTGTACTTTGCCCTTAACTCGGTTGGGTACTGGTAGTGATTTTATTAATACACTTGGTCAACACATAACCAGGTATGTAATTAAGTTTCTCTGCCTCGGCTGACACACACACACTTGGCGTTCACTCACTATATTATTAAAAAAAAATGATTATATGTGATTAGGTCCTCACAATTCCTATGAAAATGGTTGCCATATATAAGATTAGTGCTCATGAACATAATCAAGGTTAATTTAAAGCTAATCTCAAAATATAGCAGAAAAAGTACCAGGACAACAACAACAACAACAACAACAACAACGCTATAAACTCACACACTATGCATAAAACCTGGATGTACAGTTGCGAACACATGAAACACACACACACACTTCAAACGGACTCCATACACCAAGCAGAGAAATGTATAGGACTCGCCTCATCCTATACTCTATCCTACATCCTATACTCTATCCTACATCCTATACGTCCATCTATACTCTATGTTCAATGAGTGGGGGGCCGCTTTCCAGGTGTTTTTTTCTATTCTATATATAATATTATGTCCGCCACTGTATACGTTATAACACTAAAGACTTAAGTTTAGCTCACGCAGCACTTAATTATTATTAGCCATGCAGATTATTACATCCACTACGCAATGGTCACGTGTCATTTGTTATCCTATACTACCATCTCTAAAGCTAGCTCTCTCTCTCTCTCTCTCTCTCTCTCTCTCTCTCTCTCTCTCTCTCTCTCTCTCTCTCTCTCTCTCTCTCTCCGGTGTCTATATATATCTCAGCTATAATATACGTTAACGAGAGCAAATACACATGCACGATAGCGAGTGAATTATTGTCCTGTGGTGTGCTTGCTTACATACATCCATCCATCCCCCTTCAAAGCTCACTAATGCCTTGGATCACATTACATCAAAGAGTATCGTGGGAACACATTCAATTACCCTTATGCGCTGGGCTTTATAATCGTAGTGTTGTGGAGAGAGAGAGAGAGAGAGAGAGAGAGAGAGAGAGAGAGAGAGAGAGAGAGAGAGAGAGAGAGAGTGTGTGTGTGTGTGTGTAGGTAATGATGGGTTTAGGGTAGTGTGTCGTTTATTCGTTCGTTGTTCGGTCTGTGGAGTTACAATTAATTAGGCCAGTGAGTGAGTGAGTGAGTGAGTGAGTGAGTGAGTTTGTATGTTTGGTATCTGGGAATTCACTCGGTTGATGATTGGTTATTTTGGGTTTATTTGGGTTTGTTTTTCTTATCACGATTATCAATATGTGTACAAAACGAAATTATTGTTATTGTTGTTGTTATTGTTATTATTGTAAAGTTTTTGTTATTGTTGTTGTTGTAAAGGTGTTGTTGTTGTTGTTGTTGTTGTTCTTGTTATTTTGTACTGTATATCCTGAGTGGACAATTCGTAAACTTTCCATTGTTTTTCCTTTCTCATTTTGAGTTGTAAATAATATGAGAGAAAAATCTAACAAACGATGCAAAGTCATAAGTAAATCACAATGTCAAAAAAAAAAGGACCTTAAAAAGTACCTTCAGTCTATTTATTTCCCTTTGATAATAAATGTGACCCTCAAGACAGACGAAAATATATGCCCGCGGGGGAAGGAAGGTCTGCTAATTGATAAGTACTAAAGTTACCCATTCTCTACTAGGCTACAACCACTATATCCCCGGGTCTCAAGTGGCGTAGAATATCACAGTGCGAGACAACAGGCTTACTGAGTGGCTGCTGTGGTCGTCCCATCTGTATCTGAATTTCGCTGACTGAAGTGGCCGGTTTTAGCTGGTGGAATATTATTTGCCGAGTGGCCGTTTCGAGGTCTGAGCTGGGGATGAATGATGTCCTCGCTGAGTGGCCTGTTTACCAAGAGGCCCAGAGGAGCTACAGTAGACTACACGAAGTAAGACTAAATACAGTACAGGGTGTCCATAAAGTCTCACCCTGATTTGTGTGTAGTAAAAGTATGAAATCAGGGTAAGAATTTTATGGACACCCTGTATAATTCTTCCTTCTATCAATGGTCGTGATAAAATGTTCCATATATAGAGGTTATTCGAACCAAACTTTTACATTCTAACCTTCAACACAGTATATAATGTATAATTGCTTGTAGTAAAATAACAAAGCACAATATGACATACAGAGTGACAAAGCAACACACATTTTTACAGCCTACCCTACCTATATAATTATATTTTCCAATTATCTTTTCTCAAAATAAAAACGAAAAACAACACTCATAGATATTTTGGTATTTTTACTAAGTATATCATAAAATCATGAAAGTAATATCTTTATGCTGAATTATTGACAGCAGCCTGATAAAATGATAATGTTACACAATTTTTAAAATGGGGAAATAAAAATAGTAATGTTTTTTATTTGGTTTGACTCCTACTCTGTAAATCATATTATATCATGTGACCATACCAAGTTACACAGTGAGAGAAGGACTCATTTCACAAGTTTCCTTTCTTGGTACAACTTATTCGATAATTTGGCACGTACTGTACAGTATTATATTTCCCATTCATCTTACAAATAATAAGTGAAAAGTCAGTTCCATAAACGAATGTACACAGTCGAATACAAGTTACAATGGAAAGCCCCAGCAGCTCTTCATTGGTCCTACTTTCCTCAACCTACTTTCAATCACAACACGCGTGTTCTCTCATCATTAACTTATTAGCATACGTAGTGAAGCAGGTTTGTTTGTATATATATATATAGTGTTGCTCGTAGCTGATGAACCAAACTTATTAGTCAGCCAGTGTTTATAATAC